>JAVTVY010046505.1:0-19797 GCA_036873755.1 Hanleya hanleyi
CCCTTATATTGTATAATACAGACCCCTATTGTAGGGGTAAAGTCCGTGTTCCGCTTTTTATAGTTTCGGGAAAAAATCCTAATTTTACATTCACCCACCCAATTGACTTGATAGGCAGGTCCCAATAAGTCCGGGGACCGATATTAGCCCTTTTGGCTAGGGTTGATAGGTGTTTTCCCCTATTTTAGGGGTAAAGTCCGTATTCCGCTTTTTATACATTACATAAAAATCCTAATTTTACATGCACCCACCCCATTGATTTGATAGGCAGGTCCCAATAAGCTCGGGGACCGATATTAGCCCTTTTGGCTAGGGTTGATAGATGTTTTCCCCTATTTTAGGGGTAAAGTCCGTGTTCCGCTTTTTATAGTTTCGGGAAAAAAATCCTAATTTTACATGCACCCACCCATGACGGGATGCCCCTTCACGAATGCTTCACTTTGATACCTCACTCGACCCAATCGGACCATGCAGCGTATTTGAAGTCTGGAGACTACTTTTTCTCCGCGAAAGCTTTTTCCCGCGACCGCATCACCGCCAGGCCGCATCACCGCGGAAGAATACATGCCCAGGGGCCCTTTGCCGGAACTATAGTCACCCAGAGTTACCTCCCCCTAGATTGGAACTCTTCTGTGCTGGAGGTAGTTTTTGGTCTTTGAACTGGTGGCGCCCCGTGGTGGATGCAAGAGTTATCTCCCCCGGCAAAATAAGGGTTTAAAAGGGTCTATACTACTGACCTGCATTTGGTTTGAGATGAGTGATGTTAGGACATTTTCGAAAAATTAAAACAATTTGGGCTGATCGTTATCCCAAAGTTATATAACTAAACTCTGTAACTGAACTATATACCTAAACATGTTATATGCAGCTCAGACCTTGAAGAGGAAATAAATGAAAACGAATTAATATTGTGATGTGATGGCCTGGTCAATAAGCAGTACGAACGTTCCACATATACAAAAGCTGAACCAAAATAAGGATTGCGAATACCAACCTCCCCACAGCGCATGCTCCATTTCGCAGGCTCCAATAACATCCCTGCCTCCAATAGCGGAAGTTGACCTTTACTACGTTGCTATGACGTATAGGGGAAACCAACCAACGCACGGTTCAGTTTGAATCCGACCAAACGACTCCTTTAGTGTTGCACATGAGCGAACTACTTTTCATATGCTCTGTCCAGATAAGCAGGGAAAATTATCTTCAGATAATTCTTTTTAACGCTAGGTCAACGGAGGTATTATGCAGACTTGAAAAGTAATCAAAATTTTCGTTAAACATCTATTTTACTATATATGATGTCACTTCCGGCGATGTGCGCGAAGGCCCCGAATCCGGTCCAAAAATCTGACTGGTGGCTGGGGTGTTATTAGACCCCCAGCGAGGTGGTTGTGCGAATACATGGAAGTGACCCTCGTGCTGGTTAATTGTTAGCCTATTTGCAGAACCTTCTGAACAACTCTTCACGGGAAAATTAATAATGACGACAAGATGGGTGTGACAAAATGGTATCTTGACCACTGTTCTTCTAGATTAAAAAAAAAGTCGGAAATTTCATTAAAAAAATACATTTTCCTGAAAAATGACGTCACTGTGACGTCGCCAAAGCGGCCATCTTGGATATTTTTGCATTTACAGTTAGAGCTTAATTGACTACCAGATACAGTGAGGCAAGTGTTATCTCTCAAGACTTAAGGATAACGAAACTACTTAGGTATTGATGAAATTATTCGCATTCCTAAAATATCAGTTAATTTGTACTATGGTTGCCATAGTGTTTTATCAGAATGATCAAGTTTGCCAGGTACCTTCGGTTTCGTTATCGGCATGGCGCATAGATGTAAAACACATTAAAACTTATTGTGGGACATCTAGCGCAAGTTTCGCCCCTTGGGCTGCCGGACTAGAATTGATTTCTCAGCGAAAGTACGTATGCTGATGCTCTTGAATTATTACTGAATCTACACATTTATTCGCATTAGGCCAACGAACCTACATTATTTACAATACACGTTCAATATTGATGTGGAAGAGTGAGGACTGGGTGATTTGGTTTAATGTCACAGTTATTTCACTTATGGTGACAGCCAGTTTGGGTGATGGAGGAAGCCGGAATACACGCAGCCTTGTGTATTACCAGAAAGTGAGGTTTGGGTGATGGAGGAAGCCGGAATACACGCAGCCTTGTGTATTACCAGAAAGTGAGGTTTTCGTCAAATTCCTTCAAAATTTATGCTTTTCTGCATGGGAAAGTGGATTCACATCAAGCTTCCTTCACTTAGGTTCATTTGGAATTAATCGTGTATTTTTTTAGCGCGAAGCATAATTTTATAATTTTTAATGGTAAACATATATGTTCAGCTGATATTCACGTTTTCATACCTTTTGTCTAATTCTAATTCGGAAGTCCAGAGTAAGTATTTTTTTTTATAATTTGTGCAGATTAACATGATGGGTATTATTTTTCGATAATTGGAGACTAATTACATAATATTTAACGCAAAGCTGTATGAGTAATGTGAATGGTGGACATATTAGATGATCTGAAACTTGCCGGTTTTCAAATCTTTTGTCCATTCAAGTCATAGATAAAAGCCCGAATTACCGGGCTGTGCAGTCCTTTCCTGTTAAACTGATCTGCTATTGCAGGCCATTATCATGTGATTGTAAAGCAGCACACACGCGCGATGTGGGTCACTAATCGAAACTAATGACGAACCAATTATGCCTCTGGTAGCCCTTTTGCAAACACTTATTACTGTTTTCATACTCAGCTGTGTAAATTGTATACAAGGCGAAGATGGTCAGTTATAGTCCAGTTCAGTTACGAACGGTTATGTCCATCTATGGCTTTAGGATCACTTTTCAACAGTCGACGGACGGTGGTTCTGCGTGTATTCCGGCTTCCTCCATCACCCAAACTGGCTGTCACCATAAGTGAAATAACTGTGACATTAAACCAAATCACCCAGTCCTCACTCTTCCGCATCAATATTGAACGTGTATTGTAAATAACGTAGATTCGTTGGCCTAATGCGAATAAATGTGTAGATTCAGTAATAATTCAAGAGCATCAGCATACGTACTTTCGCTGAGAAGGTGTACTCCGCTTACTATCATTCAACATGTACGTAACATTATGTATAAAGGAGAACGAATCATTGCAACCCGTTTAACCGTACCTGGCCGGGTGGGAGGGGGGCACTTTCCGTCCCCACTCCCCCGTTGATTTTTTTGCTTCCATCTCCGGAAGGACAATAAATTAAGAGCTGATACTTCGTGACTTTGTAGCTGCTTATCATATTGGGGTCATTTTGAACCTATTTGCATGATCCCCCGAGCAGCGGATCATGGGTGCATTCAAAATGGCGGCCTTGTGTGTTACCAGAAAAGTGATGTTTTCGTCAAATTTCTTCAAAATTTGTGCTTTTCTGCATGGGAAAGTGGGTAAAACATTTTATTTCGTATCAGATTATTATTTACCACTTTATTAGCAGTTTTTGCGAAAAAAACGCTTAAATAGAAAAATAGAAAAATCTGAAAGAATAATCGGCCAAAAATGCCATTTTGAAAATTACGTCATCTCGGTGGCCATCTTGGATTTTATCTACATTTTCCAGTAGAGTTGACCCAAAGATATAGTGTGGTAAGTTTCAGTCCCCTAGCCTTAGGGGTAGTGAAAGCATTGGGGGGGGGGGGAGGGACACGTAGAATAAATCCCAAAGACGAAGTCGTGTGGCTAGCTCAGGTGTGCATTACTGATATTTTCCTTTCCAGGACAATCCGATCAAACGAGTTTCCGGAATCTACGAGTACGTGCACGATGAATTTGTTCATGGTCATTACCAGTTTGGTTCTTGATGTGTCCATTCCTGTCCAATCCACAACCCAAGATGATTCAATGGCGAAGCATACCAACGGGACGAAATACGTATCTGATATAACGGAATATCTCACATCAGCGGAAAATATAACTGGTACAGCCAACAGTCTTATCGGTACGACACCAAACCGAAGTCCATCTACCGGTATCACTTATGATCGATCTACAACTGACAACAATGCACCTTTGGACTCAACTAGATCTGCTTGTCCAAATGACTCAAACTGCTTTGGAGAAGGAGAGAAACAAGAATCTGCACAAATATGGTCTTCAGAAGGTGGGACCACGGCCAGTTTTATTTTCAACATAATTATTCTGCCTGCGATAGCGATTCCTGGGTGTGTTTGTAATATTTTTAATATATTTATTTTGACCAGGGAAAGTTTGCGTAACTCCACTAATTATTACCTAATTGCGTTAAGCGTAGCTGATCTTTGCTTCTTGATTCTACAGGTTTTGTGGTGGAGTATGAGTATCATAGCCTATTTCAACAGGCAGCTATATATACAGATGTGGATGTCGCTTCATTATCCGATCACGTCAGCCTGGCTTCAACTCGCAGCAGGGCGCACGTCAAATATGTTGATACTAGTTTTATCTATCGAACGTTTCGTTGCAGTTAAATTTCCGTTGAGAATCAAAATGTTCATATTAACTCGTCATCCCATCAAAATTATCGCCGCTGTCTCCATATCTATTACAGCTATACTGTTGCCAAATGTTTTTAAAACGGTGTATGGTGTCTCTGTAGACGGGAGAACTAACACAACTTTTGTTGAAACCAAATACTCTGAATACTATCAGGCAAACCCCGATTTTTTCATTGCATATACCTACTTTATTCTGAACATTCTTCGTTTCCTTCCAGTTCTCTCTGTGCTGTTTCTGAACGTTTGTATCATTTTCATCCTGAAGCGTTCTAGAAAATCCATTTGCACGCGAGTAAAAGCGACAAACGTGATAGGGTGCAATTGAAAATAACTCGACTGCTCATCGCTATAGCTATTATTTTCCTAGTTTGCATCACGCCAGGTTTTTTCCACGCTCTCCTTTCCAATATTCTACCTACTTATAGCCTTATCTGGAAGCAATATGCGAATCTGTTGTCGCTTCTCCTAGCAATTTTCCCTACGTTGGACGCTATCAATTCAACAGCTAACTTTTTTGTCTATGTACTTATGATTAGTAAATTCCGCGCCATCTGCCTTGAGGTAGTCTGTCACAAGACTATTCAGTAACATGAAGCTTGAGAAGACAACTACTTCTAGTCAGAACACTGCATCGATGAGAGTTCCTACTCTGGTTGTTTGTCGTTTCATTACAGTTGACAATGATGTTTGCTTTGACAAAATTACAACTGCTTGACCTATCGGTGTATTCGGTGTATTTGCTGTGTTGATTATTTATTATAACTCAGTTCCTAAGATTGAAGGGTCGAAAATCCTTAGATAATTTTGTAGAAATTTAGGCATGCATGTGTCAGGAGTACATACATTCCTTCTGGTATATGTCGTCTTATTGTGAGAACTATGAACTTCATCAACAAACATGTATATATTATTGGTAAGCTTATATGAGCTGCGTTTTCACATGTGCGAATATATTGAGATTGATAGGGATTAAGTTATTTCAGGTTAGATGTTTATCTTTTCATACAGTGAACCTTCATTTTCAAACAGTTATTTTCCAAGAAGTTCCAAAATTTTCATTAATTGTTAACTCGGCCAAAAGAATAACCCTTCAACAAAATAAAATTGTCCAGCTTTTTCAAAGTTGGCTCAGATATTTTTTTTCTGTGGAATGTTATGTTTTCAATTTCACAAAATTGGATAAAACGGATAGTCCAACTTCGAACATTTAGTATTTCAGCAAACAGGACAATTATAAAGCTGAGGCACAGCTTTTTTCTTTACCATATCAAATAACCAGTCCAAATTTCCAACTCCTATGATGAATACTCTTCAAGTAAATCATCTAAATTCCTCTCACAATAATATTGTGATTGTATTCAGTAGTGTGAACTATAATATGATAATTACTGATATATTGTTATATGTAAGATGTGTCAGACACTCAGATAGTTGACACATGAACACCTGTGATTTCAGGTGTCTCTGTGACGTAACAGCTTTCCTGTCTGAACTGAATTATAGACAGCAATATGCTAGGTGTTGATTGTGTGTGTTTATGAAATGATATGTCAAAACCTGTTTCAACCAGCTGTTTCCAACTGTGAATTGTAGGTTGGTTTAGTCTAATATTGTGTCATCATGCATAAATATTGTAGGAATGTAAATGAAATCATTCCAGTGCACGGATGCACCGACACTGAGGACCAGTTAGTTTAGGCTCCATATCCAACTGGCTGTGAATTGTTATGTTTGTATCGTACAGTAAAGTCCGTATTGGCGACTTGTGTTCCATTTCAGTAACGTACAACCCCGACGGAACACATCTCTATATTTGGTGGAGAAGAGAAAAAATTCAAGAATTCAAAGATATCGATGTATTATGTGAGATACAGACATCTACAGAGACGAAGTTAACTAGACATGCCATTTGACCACATCTACATTAACTCAGGTGGATCATATTTCTCGGGATAGTGGTTGCCAAACAGATACAGTAGGCCTGCTACTTAAGCTGTACCCTTAATCATCTCTCCAGGTATGGATATTTCCTCAATAGAACCGGCACCAGCAACCAGAATAACTGAGAGGATACTGAAACGCAGATATTTCTGTGGCTCTACCACTTTTTAGTTAAATGGAAAAATCAGCCCAACCGGTGCAATGAATGGATATCCAAGAATGACCTCGATTTCAGTGGTTTGGAATATCTGGCAACACATGAACACCGAATTCGAGGATCGCGAGGGCCTACATGCACATAGAATGTTCACCCTTTTGCTGATTCGGCCATGATGGCATCAGCGAACGATCCAGCAGACAATCCTCCTGTGACAATAACAGTGCGGTACCAACCCATAACACCAAAAGGCCTTCAAATGTTTAAAACAATGAATGTGGCTAGAGGCTTTCCTGTTAAGACCACGCTGAACAGTGTAAATCAGGACATCGGGTGTACTTTTGACAGTATTGAATATCCTATTCGAAATATAGATATTCGGTCGATTTCTGATCATCTTGGTCACCACCTAGAATTTCGAATAAAATCATTGCAAGACATTCTGAAGTTTAAAAGAATGGAATACACTTAAATTTGACGGAGTAAATTTCTCGTAGCGTTAGGGTAATATTGTAATGCGCAGTTAAAGTATATTTTATTTTTAAATTTAAGTATACATGTACAAAAGTACCATTTTCATTGCTAAGTTTAAACTGTATATGTTTCTAAATTTTCAACATTTCTTTCCTTTTAGAGACACGGGACGTGTCTAAATGAACTGGGAAGGAAATATTTTGATTGTATTCAGTAGTGTGAACTATAATAGACTAAGCTATTGTCGCAAAGGTCAAACACCCTGGCACTCAATTAGAGTGAGTAGGATTTTAACGTCGATTTCAATTTATTTTCAGTCATAAAAAGGACGACCCAGTCATACCCTTACCAAAATAAAATGTATGGACAATGTATGGGAAACGTATGGAAAATGCATGGGTATGGGAATGTATGGTAAAAGCAATTTTCCGCACATACCCCATACATCAACTTTTAAATTTTAAAAGGGCACTGTTAACCTAAAAATGTATGGGAAATATATGGATGTATTGAAAATAAAAACGCCTCCGCATTTGGCAACTATGGACATGTATGGGAAATGTATGGCACAAATTTTATTCTAAAGTTATATGGGCAGCGCATGGGAAATCTCTTCACGTCACTCTTTCGAGGCAGTCCATACAATTCCCATACATTGTTCCCCAGCATGTATGGAAGATGTATGGGATAATTCACCTAGATAAAGATCATGCATGGGCACTGTATGGAGAATTTCTTCTCCTGGCAAAATGGTACATTACATATACGTCTGGCAGATGTATGGGTTAGTCCATAGTTTGAAAGATCATGCATGGGTAGTGTATGGAAAAGTGCTTTTCCCATACATGCCCATACAAGATTACCCAGGTAATTCCCATACAAGGCTTCCCTGCACGTGCGGTAGATTCCATACGTGTCTGGCAAATGTATGGGACGATGTCCATTTAAAAGATTGTACATGGGTAATGTATGGAAAGTGTTTCCCCATACAGATCCATACATGTGTGGCATATGCATGGAAAATTTCTTTCACCAAACTTGGCCATACAAGATGTATGGCAGCATCCATACATGTACGGCAAATGTATGGGCCAGTCTGTATATCAAAAGATTATGTATGTGTAACGTATGGAATATTGCTTTCCCCATACATACCCATACAAGATGTATGATAGCATCCATACATGTACGGCAAATGTATGGGCCAGTCTGTATATCAACAGATCATGTATGGGTAACGTATGGAATATTGCTTTCCCCATACATGCCCATACAAGATGTATGCTAGCATCCATACATGTACGGCAAATGTATGGGCCAGTTTGTAGATCAAAAGATTATGTATGGGTAATGTATGGAATATTGCTTTCCCCATACATGCCCATACAAGATGTATGGTAGCATCCATACATGTACGGCAAATGTATGGGCCAATCTGTATATCAAAAGATCATGTATGGGTAACGCATGGAAAATTGCTTCCCCCATACATGCCCATACAAGATGTGTGGTAGAGCCCATACATATCCCACATGCATGGGACAGTCCAAATAACAAAAATTATGTATGGGTAGTGTATGAAAAATTGATATCCCCATACATGCCCATACAAGTTGCATGGTCGGACCCATACCTGTATGGCATACGTATGGGCACATCCACATACCCAGCATATACCCATTGCCTCGCATGAAAATATGTCACATACTACATGCACAAACTGCAATCGAACTTATGGCCAATATAAATTTGGGGTAAGCGGTATTCGCATATGAAGAAAACACTAGAAAATCTTATTTACTCAAATATTTATTCGAACACATGTATACTTGTTCACCGGCATTTTTGAATTGACTGGTGACTGTTACAAATTGACTGGTGGCCATGAACCGACTCCCAATTATAATGCCCCTCCCCCCCCCCCAAGACACACACAAGTATTTACATCCGTCCTAGTCAGGGTAAAAGAATATCCATCTGCTTGCTGAGGCAAACCCTCTAATAACCAGACAAGGAAGTTGTCCACTTCAAAAGCACTAAAAGCACATGTCCCCTCCACAAAGTGGAAATGTCATTTCCGAAGATCTTGAAGGGGAATCCATCTTGTGTCTCTTTATATTTAGCAAAAAAAAATGAAATAAGTTGATCCGCTCAGGATGAATTTATATGGTACAATAAAAAGCAACTTCATAAAATCACCACAGTTATGCTTGTACAGTCTCATGTTTTATCCATAAAAGTCTCACACTGAGTATGCACTGTTGGATGCACTTCCAGATTCCTCGCTACTGGAATCTGATGATGTCCGTCAATTGAATAGGACCTTAGGTGTCTTGTACCCTTTTTCTTGGTGGCGATTGCCTTTATGGATGATGAGCGAAAGGGAACCGAGGCAGGTGACTTTGATGGCTTCTGTTGTTTTTTCTTCTGAGATGGTTTGGTTCTACCTCTGCTGGCGTCTACACATTTCCGGCTTGTAATGCATCCTGAAAGTGTGAGAGATCAATTTTGTTCAGCAAAAAGAAAACAATCAAGTCCTGGCACTGCATCACCCATTCGTTGATCTATCCTCTTAAGGTTGGGCTCTGTGCCTTACAGTTGGGTCATGATGCCGAGGGTAGAGCATGAAGTAAGCTCCTAGAATATTTTCGGGTATAGGGTTGGATGAGGCTTAGTTTAGGACATGCTCCCGAGTGGAGTGATTGAATAAGTGTACATGTAGCATGATGTAAGCTCCAAGAACATGAGGGTACAGGGTCGGGCGAAGATTAGTTTGAGAGATAGAGGGTATGGCTTGGTGTCTTGGGGGTGGGGACATGTTGCTGAGGGTGGTGGATATGTTGAATAAGTGTATTATGATCTGAGCTCCCATAATATTTAAGGGTATAGCATTGAGCGAGGCTGGGTTGCGGAGATAGAATTAGAAGGTGGGGCTCAGTGCCCCAGGGGTAGAAACATGTTTCCAAGGTAGTGGATGGGTTGAATGAGTGTAGCATGAGGTGAGCTCCTGAAATATTTGAGGCTTCAGGGGTTTGGGCGGGCTTTTGTTCAGGAGACATATGATGAGATCGAGAAGCTGTGGACATCAGCCACTAATCAAATGATACCGACTTGGTCAGATACTATCATTATTATTCAGTAACTTAAAATATATATATAACCTGAGTATATATATGTGCACCCGCCATGCCCGTAGTTTTCAAACCTTGGTGCACTCTTTAGCAAATGAACACTTCGCATAAATTACAGGAGACTAGGGCAAGCATATTTGAGGGGGGATGGAGTGGTAGGAAATGGGATGAGGTGTATCATTATATAACAGATGTGCATGATGAGGTCATAAACCACGGGGAACTGGGGCAAGCATAATTGTTCGGAGGGTAGGAAATTGAATGAGGCGTCTCATTATAGAACAGATGTGCATGATGAGGTCACAGACGAAGAGACATTCGGACTAGGCTGTGGCGGCATTTATACTGGCATTGAAACATGCAGTGTGATATCCGAATGCATACCCATATAAAAAATCCTGGCTCTTTAGTGAGTGTACTTGCAAGCAATGACATCACATGGCTATTCTATGGATAACAACTTCTTCACCGCTGTGGAGCTTAAACTATTAAAAGCTGATTAAAAGTTGGAATTATCTCCAAGTTGAATGTCAGCTCGACAGCACTAAAGAAGTTATTATCCATGAAATAATCTTGTGTTGTAGGCTATGCACTAAGTGCATCACACTGTACTGAAATATTACAGTACTGACTAACATTTCAGTACTAGTTGAGTACTGTATGATTTCAGTGCAGTCAGTCCTGTAATGTTTTAATACTGTTACAGTTTCAATGTGGATCTATTTCAGTACTGTTTCAGTACATTGGTAGAAATGTACTGAAACTGTACTGCTGTTATTATTGCTGTATAGTTGGACTCAACAAACTTCCCTGATGTAATCAATATATAAAACATACCTGTCCTATTGTTGCCACTTTGGGATAAGTGGAGTCTTCCCATGAAATCCTGTGAAATTTGAAGACCCAAGCTCCTCTTTTGTGAAGAAAGACTTTGTTGCCAGTTTCAGAATCTCACTGACAGAACTGGACACCTGAATAGCAAACTTGTTTTCCTGGTAAAAGTACATCCCTGAATTCCTTTGAAATTGATCATCTGAAAGAGATGAAAATAAATTCTCTCAATTACAAAATCCATTTCAAAGAGCATGACTATGAAAACTTTCAATACAAGTCTGACAGAACAAGTTTTTACTTGACCATACATATAGATTTGACTAGCTCAAAATACAGAAATATCTCATCTCAGTGGCATATGATTTTTTACAATTTATTCAGTAGCCTACAGTTCATTGCAGAATCAAGAGAAACTAGGCAATTCTGCAGGTTATATATTATCCCAATCCATGTGTTACAACATTGCCGTCAATAGTCATGCTAAGCTTAGGGGAAAAAATATTTTGCTGCTGGTCCATGCCCGCAAAATGTTTTTTTTTTTGAAAGAAAAATCAGCGTTGAGCAAAGTTGTCTCCCTTGATGAAAACACGTGATATCAATTTTGTAGTTGTCATGTTTGCCTCTAATGTGGCATTAGCTATTCAAAAGTATTCGTCAAGATTCTAGGTATTACTAATACTATGATTTAACAAATGGAAAGGTCACATCACTGCACCACTTAAGGGTTGAAACAAAAGATTTTCTTTCTTTGGCGTTAGCTAAATAAGCTGAATACCATGATCACAACTTTATTATGTCTCACCTTCAATTGTTCTGCCTCTTCCAGTTTCACACAGCCTGGTCTTGGTTTCTGGTTGAAATTTACTCCAGTACTGACTGAAATTATACAAATACAGTGTATTAGCATGATTAGGATTCACTAATTTAGTTGATTACATTTTATTATCTGTCATATTGTATTGGGATGTAACAACTTGACATGGGTAGTGAAATAGGGCATCCAAGTTGATTAAGCTTAAACTGCAGATAATAGGACCTTAAGCATGCCTCAAATCAGGTTACAATATAATTTTCATACACATAGCAAATTATTAACAGCATCATTGACTCTTTCTGAGCCAAGTACACCAGTCAACATCATGTATATAATGAACCTCTGTATGGTGCCTTGGCCAAAATGGCCAGTGTATTAGCTCAAATGGCGAATCTCACTGATTAGTTTGAGGCGAAGAGCATACTAGTTGTGGATTGGTTTGGTTTAACCTGGGCACTCCATTGTGATACGATGAACACTGGTCAGAGTATGTCATGCAAACCGTTCTCCCACACAACCCTACACATGTTCCTTTGCATCAATGACCCATAGTCACTCACTGGTAATGAATATCTAAGTTCTCCATGATATATCATTGCATCTGTATCCATGTCACCCCAAGTTAAACACCATGCAGCCAAGTCTCCCAGTCTTTTCCCTATTTCCCATTATCCAATGTACCCTGGTATCTCCAAGCATATGCAATGTCTATCCACCCAAGATTTCCATTATCCTTTCTCTACCATGTCTTTTATCAGATTCAATCAGTAAAATCAGTATTTCCCTTATTTTCCCCTAACACACCATTGTTTCTCCTCTTTTACACTTCAAGATACAATGTATTATCAAGCCTGAATATAAGGCACAGGACATTAGGCTATCACCCCCATCACAGGATGTGGTACATATCATGACCTTTGAACACAGGGGCCCTCGGTGGCCGAGTGGTCTAAGGCGCTGCGCTGGTGACCGCTAGCCTCACACCGCTGAACCGGCATAAGTTCGAGCCCAGCTGGTCCATGTGTGAAAGTTTGTCAGTTACTTGGCGAAGGGCGGTGGTTCTCTCCGGGTACTCCGGCTTCCTCCACCAACCGAACTGACTGTCACCATATGAGTGAAACAAACTTGGAGTGTGACCTTAAGTCAAATTCCCCCCCACCCCTTTGAACACATATCTGTATGAAGAGGGGCTATCTCTGATTTGCAGACCTAGGGCTTTATTAAACGTAGAATTGTCAGGCGCTTATTTTCAGGCTTGATTATCCGATCTGTGGAAATGGTATATAAATGCCAGTAAATTCACCCAGTATTTTCCTCGTTTTGCTTATATCACATTCCTGTTGCCCACAGTTCACCCAATATTATATAAGTAAGCTTACAGTCAGAGTCTATCATTGTCATAGACATTGAGGTCTTCCCTCTTATTGGGTGTTCTCTCTATTCAGAATAATCATAATGTATGACAAAAGTCAAATTGCAGTACAAAAATCAGCCTTTCCCGTCTGTAAAATTTCCGTTTTTTTCACCAGTTTCCATGGAAAAAAGAGATGTTTCCATGGAAAGAAAAAACCCGGAGTATTTGAACGCCAATTTCGGACACAAAATGTTGTTTCCTGGAAAACAATTGAAATTCCGGAAGAACATTTCAGCTTTATATTTCCGGGTTTTTCTTTAATGCGGAAATTAATTCCAGGTATTTAGTCCGAATACTCCGCTTTTTTCATAAATTCCGAGTTGTTTTATTTCCATGGAGTATGTCTGTACTATTTCCGGGATTTTTGTCAGTTTCCATGGAAAATACAATCCCGTAGTATTCGGACTCCTTTTCCGGGAGCAAAATGTGAAAATCCCGGAAAATTATTGGAAAACCTGGAAAAATTTCCTCCCATTGGAATTCCGGATTTTTTCTAAATGCGGAAATAAATTCCAGGTCAAGGAATAAATTTCCGGGTATTTAGTCCGAATACTCCGGCTTTTCAAGAATTCCGGGTTTTTAGTTCTAAGAATGCTGTGGAAGCCTGGAAATCTTTTCCGTGTTATTTCAAGCATTTTGGAAATCCGGAAAAATATTCCGGGTAACTGTGAACCCGGAAAACTGTGCACTCCAAAATAATCTGAGGTATCCGGAAAATTATTCCGGTTCTCCCGGAAAATTATTCCGGGTTTTGAAAATCCAGAAAAATATTCCAGGTTCGGAAATGGTAGACAATTGCCGGTGAACTGGAGGAAAATTCAACAATTAGCAATCACTGTGTTTGAATGGTAAATGTAGTCATTTATTATAATCTTGCGGAGAAGATACTGAATACCATGCAAAAGCATAAAGAAATCTTCACGGTGCTGTTGGGAGGTTTGGTTCATTTAGGTGGGGGCTTCTCATCTACTTGGCTCGGCTTGGCTGCAGTAGCTCCCTAAGCTTTGCGTTGATGAGTGCCTCAGTCATTATTGGCCACTTCTGTATCACCAACTCTGAAAGGCAAATAGGAATTTGTTTTAGTTCCTGAAATTTTGACGCAGAAATCATTTGACCAGCAATTACCATTGAAAGCATTGGATTGATCAGCAAGAATTTGGGCATCATTTCAGCTGTATTCGCAGACTCTGAAATATATGCAAGTTATTAATATAATAGATCCATTCTGTGTCATGGAACAAAAATCCGCATACATTTCAACCATTTTAGCAGGGCATGAATTTACCATATAACTTTACCAGACCATCGGGCTGGTATATTTCATTATACATGTACAAAGGTGAAATTCTTTAATTATAACCAGCCAGTGGGGCTGGTTAGCTAGCTTTAGAACTAGATTCAACCAGACAAGTTCTAAATTCACCAGCCACGGGCTGCCGGGATTGTGGCAATTTCGAGCCCTGTTTAGCTATTGGGGCTCATCCAAAATTGAACTGAGAATTGGATATCTGTATAGAAACCAGATTTCCAGTGATCTTTGGAATTGACAGCAAATGCCGACAAATGCAATCATCTGTTTAATGTGAGGAACGGATTGAACAGAAAGTGATGTACAGTAACCGAAAAACAGCCTTAAAATGGAGAATTACTTACAATGTATATCAACATGATCAGCATTCATTTATTTTTATCTGTAAGTATGTAACACGAGCACAAGTCATGATACCATGATTACTCGTATTGTCCGGTCTCTTGTACAATTTCCTCAGTTTTGTGTTTCTTTCTAATAGGACAAAATGTTGCAGTGATTCTGTGTTTTAAGTCCAAATATATGAAAAACTTCTTTCAAATATTGGCGCAGATAAAACTATATCGAGGCAGTGTCACAGTCAAAGCCACAGTGCTTTTCAACATAGCATAAATATATTATGCAATTTACTGTTCACAATTTGCAAGATTGTTACAAGGAAATTCCACTTTGCTAAATATATTTTTGAAGAATCTTACCAGTAGAAAAAAACTGTCATGGCCAGACGAGGGTCTTGTGAAGGCGCAAGTCTGCAAGTAGAATTGAATCCCAGCCATCCAGAATCTAGCTAAATAAGAAGACGTCAGGAATTGAGAGATTCTTGCAAGAAAATTTTGAATGTATGTTCAGTAAAAGTCTATAAATGTCTATTATCTCATCACAGCTAGTGATATTAAAAACATGAAGCTGCGCTATCGAAACCCCTTGGCTCTGAACCCCAGCTATTATAATGTAAGGGTGTCTCTACCAATTGATTGGCTTGTGGGAAGAAATATTTACCCCTGGTATTGTAAGTGTACTTTCTTTGAAAAAAAAAAAAAGTTTTCCTCCCCTTAAATTAATTTGTTTCTGGAATAAATTGAAAGAGCTGTATCGATGTCTCACCAAAACAACAGTACACAGGGCTAGATAAATACAGTACATGTATACTAAATGGCACATGTATGTCATTTTCAAAACAGATTTGCAAGCATTCTTTGCATTGTCTAAGAGAATAAATCAATAAATCAGTCATCCAATCAATAAATAAAATGTGATAGTATACTAACATGATATAGAAATAATATGCAAACTTAACATAGGAATTAGTGGATTTTGTTAGACAAGGGGCATAACTCTGCAAAATACTTTCTGACACGACTCATTTTCGATAGGCATCTAGTGTCATTTTCAAAACAGATTTGCAGGCATTCTTCGCATTGTGTAAAAGAATAAATCAATAAATCAGTCATCCAATCAATAAATCAATGTGATAGTATACAAACATGATATAGAAATTATATGCAAACTTAACATAGGAATTAGTGGATTTTTTTAGACAAGGGGCATAACTCTGCAAAATACTTTCTGACACGACTCATTTTCGATAGGCATCTAGTTCAGGTCAAGAGAAACAACTGTATCACGTTAGGATGTTGTATATGGAACAGTTCTGAAATTATCACAATAACAAATCATAAATGGATTTTTATTTGTAAAAAGGGGCATAACTCTGCAAAATATTGTCCGAGATGACTCATTTTCGATAGGCTTCTGATTTACGTGAAGATAAATAGATGTAGCAAGTTTGGTTGCCATGCATGAAACGGTTCTGTAGATATCGTGGTAACGGACGGACGTACGGATGTACGGACAGCCATACATGATGACGACAATACCCCTAGACCAAAGTTGGCCGAGGGGTAAAAAAAACAATTACTTTTGTAATTAGCACCAGACCACATCAAATTTAATTTCAATTTCACATACTGGACAGTGCATATCCAGAGAGCAGAAAAAGAAATACATAATTAAGATAGTTTTGTCATTTTTTGCAAGAATTATTTAAAACAAAATGGCAGACCTCATGCCTGAGATAATTTTATTACGAATCACCCACCTCTGAAACTGCCGTACATCTAATCTCTATCCCCTCCTGCGCACTATTTTAAAATCTTACGCACTATTGTGAAATAGTAACGCATATATCTCCATCTGAATTTTCCAGTCGACAACTTCCACTTTGTACGCGCCACGTTCAATTGCAAACGGCCTAGCACACATACCGTGACGTCACCAACATGGTGTGTAGAGAGTTTAAGTTTTCGATGGCGGGTAGAGAGTTTAAGTTTTCGACTGAAAATTCAGACGGCGATATTATATACGTCACTATTTCACAATAGTGCGCAAGATTTCAAAATAGTGTGCAGGAGAGTAGATGTACGACAGTTTCAGAGGTGGGTGATTCATAATAAAATTATCTAAAACCCTCACTGGAGGTGACTGGCGCCGACCTATAGCCCTCGTACTCGTGAGGGCTATATATTATTTAGCTACTAAATTTGCTGCATAATTAAAATACCTGGATTTTTTCGTTGTAATTTGGGTGTTTTTCCTTTCTTAATTTGGGCGTTTTTAGACCTCGTTTATTTTGGGCGCCTTATAAAGGTATAAAATAAGGCCTGTCACAATCTGCCCCTGCCGACACTTTGAAGTTCATAGTTTTTTGTCCCGAAATTTCCCAATATCAGTTCCAGGAGGTACACCGATATAGGCTTACCTGAAAATAAAATGCAAAAGAATAAAATATGAAACTAATATTCTGACGTTTTTGCCCATATTTCAGACCTAAATTTTCACACAATAAATTTCACATTATCTTTGTAATCTGAAATTAGCAATTCTATTCTAGATCTAAATTATTTATCAAGGATTACAATTTACTTTCCTGTATTTCTTCAGAATATGTTGTGGAAATTGATGTTCAGGAACTAATGCAGGAGTCAAACCATTCACCCCCCCCCCCCTCTCCCCCTTGGACAAGAGTCAGGCTCAGTGGGGGAATATTACCTGGAGATCTACAACAAGTTTATGCCCCAGGGGGTGGGGCTTCCACACGTTTTCAGTCCTGTTTATGTTGGGATTCAGTTAATATTTCTCTAAATTACCTAAGGATGGGACATGGATTGTATAAATTTCCTTGAAGTGGGGAATCACTTCAATATTTTGCCCTTCGGGTAGGGTATTGAAGTGTTTTAACAACTGTCATTTGCAAAGTCTTCGCTAAAGTTTTGGGTATATAGGAGGGTGGTGCGGGTGGTCGCTGGACTTCTACGGGTGTCCGACCAGTTATCGGACAATTTTCGCGGTTTATTTGGAATATATAAAAAGGTACTTCTTGAAATGACATGAAAACTGACACGATGATTGCTGAGCTCGTCGGCTATCTTCCGTTATGAATTCCGTCCATGACGTCACTCCCTTCTGCATGTGCGAGAGCTATTTTTAACTCGACTTGTCAGCTCAGTGTCCGCCGTGGACAGTACCGGTACCAGTTATCGGACACCCATCGTGAGCAAGAATTTGACGTTGAAGCACAATGTATTTTCAAGTTTTGTGCATGACAATCGTTAGTTGGAGTTCTGTCGTTTAAGATGATATGATCATTGTTCAATTTCTATACGTATTTACTTGAGAGCGAGATCGGGAAGACAAGGTGGTAGATCGAATTTCGCACCCCGCCACAACACCAGAAATTTCGAATTTTGATGAAAACAAAAATGTTGGATTTAAATTTTTCGACTTTCGTGGCTACCTATAATTCTATATTTTGCATAACAATTAGAAATGATCTCCCCTTTGTTCTGACATTTTATTGCCTTGTCATCACGAGCATAACACGTGCGCTCGAGATGCGTGTCCGATAATTGTCCTGTCCGATAACTGGTTGGTGGCTGTTTTGCAACCGAGACCAAACGCAAACAGATTTTACTAAAGTTCGTTGTTGTTGATAACAAACTTGGATGAAGTGGGATAAAACATGATGAAAGACAAAACCACAGAACTCCATTGATGAACACTTGAAATACACGTAATTTAAACTTACCAGTTGTTGTTGTTGTTGTTATGGGTGCACATGATCTGACGTGATTCACACTGGTAGTCGTGCATTGTTTCTCGTATGTTTGTCCAACTCCAATTGTAATTAAAAAAAAGTGTTCATTTATGACATCAAAAATCATTGAAGAAACACAACAACGGCGTAACCCCGACAATCGTCGAAACAGCAAAAATTGGAGTCTGAAACTGGCGGTTTGGGCAGCACGACATCTCCGCACGCGAGGGGGCGGGAACTCAGCCGATTGGCTCATGCAGTGTTGGACGTTCATATCTCACCAGGGAAAAGTTTCAGCCCAACACTCACAGCAACAGCATGCAAAATAGCAGAACATTGCTAAAAGATCATCTATATCGTTGATAGTTCATAATACAGTAGTGGTATTCATTTCTGACCTCTTCTACCAACAGATATCAAGTATTTCATGACTTGATTAGAAGTTCAACACATGATAGCGAGTTGCATCATATTGCAACAACAACAACAACAAGACACAAACTATAGAAGCGCCACCTGCAGGAAAGACAACTCCTCTGAGATTATCCACTATATTTTACAAACTGAATATTTCCCATAACTTATTCCAATTTATGGACATTCTTTCATAGAATAACAAAAAATGATATTTTAAAGGATGGTGGAATAATTTTACTAAGTTGATTTATTAGATTTCATTTTTTTTTTTTGCTTTTCTAAAAAAAAAAAATGAATTTGTTTTCACTGAATGAGAAAAGCAAGTGAATATTTATACAAATCACAATCCTAAAACAGTGTGCTTATAATTTTGATAAAGTTTGCTTTCTACATTTAATTGCAAGTAATTTAAGATATTTTCATTTTTTGCAAAAATACTGAAAGTTTATATTTATTATAGCAGATCATGAGATGGTTACAAAATGTAGAGAAAATGACCCTCATTGATTTTCTTCATTCTTATCTGAAAACAATCCAGCATTATTCACTGAGCAAATTAGACAAATTCCAGCACATTTCTAGAATGTAGAATGGCATGATATTCAATACTAAATTTTAGGTGGTGGGGTTATCTTTTAGGTATACTTAATATTTTAGCACGTATGAATTTAATCAGTCTG
>JAVTVY010046506.1:0-21956 GCA_036873755.1 Hanleya hanleyi
CTGACTGGTGGCCATATTGGATTTTCCAATCGGGCCAGAAAAGGTATCTTGCACAACTAGGCCCCAAGGGGAACCTGTGTACCAAATTTGAGAAAGATCCATGCAGTAGTTCCTGAGAAATGACGATAACAATGTTTCATGGAGAAATCCAAGATGGCTGCCTGGTGGCCATATCGGATTTTCAAATCGAACCAGAAAAGGTATCTTGCACAACTAGACCCCAAGGGGAACCTGTGTACCAAATCTGAAAAAGATCCATGCAGTAGTTCCTGAGAAATCGCGGTAACAAGGTTTCATGGGGAGATCCAAGATGGCTGCCTGGTGGCCATATTGGATTTTCGAATCGGATCAGAAAAGGTTTCTTGCACAACTAGACCCCAAGGGGAACCTGTGTACCACATTTGACAAAGATCCATGCAGTAGTTCCTGAGAAATCGCGGTAACAAGGTTTCATGGGGAAATTCAAGATGGCTGCCTGTTGGCCATATTGGATTTTCGAATCGGACCAGAAAAGGTTTCTTGCACAACTAGACCCAAGGGGAACCTGTGAACCAAATTTGAAAAAGATCCATGCAGTAGTTCCTGAGAAATCGCGGTAACAAGAATTGTTTACGGACGGACTGACGGACGACTAACGGACGACGGACCACGGACGAAAAGTGATTTGAACAGCCCACCATCTGGTGATGGTGGGCTAATAAAGGAATATACTGTAGGTCATTTGGTAAGTATGCCTGTATATACAATGTACACTGCATCTCATGCCTCATAACAGGCTAGTATCACATATAACAGATAACTGCATGTGTACCAAATTTGAGAAAGATCCATAAAGTAGTTCCTGAGAAATCGCGATAACAAGGTTTCATGGGGAAATCCAAGATGGCTGCCTGGTGGCCATATTAGATTTTCGAATCGGACCCAAAAATGTATCTTGCACAACTAGACCCCAAGGGGAACCTGTGTACCAAATTTGAGGAAGATCCATAAAGTAGTTCCTGAGAAATCACGATAACAAGAATTGTTTACGGACTGACGGACGACGGGCCATGGACGAAAAGCGATTTGAACATTTTTGGCTAAAAATGCATCCTTGCCATCTCTATATGAAAATTTATTCATCAAAGGATTTTAAAGGGTTACTTACCTTATTTTTGAGTGACTACATTTATCAGCGATCGTATTCCAAACATTATATAAAAATTATGTTGAAAGAATGCGAAATAAAAGAAATATTGAATACTTTGTTGCTCGACATGGCTTGCACTGGGCGCCGCCATTGCCCCACTGCGTGATGTTTTTAGATGAGCGGAAGTGAGTGTATACTCATCTAAAAACATCACAACGTCATGGAGATATAAGGTTGATTGTGCTGGTCATACAGATACTTCGCACGGGAAGGAACCCAGTAAATCCGCAGACGTTCCAGTTGATTTTAGTAGTTCAAGTGTAATCATGAAAATGTTTACGAACTTAGAAGCATCGTCGTTCAACTAGAATCACTGGACAATTGCAGGGGAAGCTCTCTTAGTTTACCGCTTAGCTTCAAATTTTGTCCAAATTGAATCAGACAAATCTCAGTTGAATAACTGAGGAAGACATTCTTCAGTTGGTGGAGATAACCTAAACCAATTTCCTTTTAGGAATTATCTCCATGGGATTTGCTGTGCCAGTTTTTTCCTCGAATTAAAACTCGGACCCAAAGTAATTCAAATGTCCCTAGTTGGAACGTCCCTAGATCAAGCGTTAGCCATGACGTTGTCCTGAATGCGGACGTCATCAGTCACGTCATCCCACAGGCAACATGGTGGCGCCCACGTCTGCCTCAAAGGGTAACATGTTTTTGTGAATTGTAATAAAAATAATAGTTTTATCGCCTCAATGACAGTAAAATAGTTGGTTATATTTCCTTAAGAGTCTAACCTTTGTAATAGGAAACTGTATAAAATAAGGTAAGTACTCCTTTAAATCAACCGTAAATTTGACATTTCCATGCATCGCCTTCGCACTGCAAAATGGTGGTCAATAGATCAAGTCAGTATAGCATAGAGATGGTTGGGATCTAGCCTTATCCAATGACCGACTTCGTTTCTTGAATTCTGACTCATCAAAATATCTCTTTTTGAGGCACTACATTTATGCAGAACATGAGTGTGTGTCTTCATATCCCGTTGTTTGACAGTCGGCATGCTGATGTTTTGCAGTAATATAATACCAATAAATATACATTTTACTTTAAATATTGTTTAGGGAGGACGACCTGTAGACCAATATAAGTGGTCGTAATTCATAAAGTTGGTCTATTCGTCCCCGATGCCAGATGCGGATTGCTAAGCTTGTCTCATTATCATTTGATTGTTGTGACATCAGTTATTCTGTCTGATCGACATACTACTCGCTGGTAGGTACACGGCAATGGAGAAAATGACCACTCCTATGTTACATGTCATCCGAACTACTCAGGTTGATTTCTATGCCACTTTTATTCAATGTGTTGTCTTGTTTAACACATTAGAGCTTAATGTCCAACTTTGGAAGATCAATCTCCTGCTGCTTTATATACAATCGTAAATATTACAAATGCTTGACTGTTCGAAAAGCATTGCAGGCAGAAATACTATGTATAATGAATGAGCAATCATTTCAGCAGTTTTTAAGATGAAAAAGAAGTTATGTATGTTTTTTTTATATGAAAATGAATGAAAATTGAGTATTTCTTGGTCATTGAACAATCAAAATCTTGAAAAATTGAGTTTTTTTGTTTGAAAGATTAAAAACTTGGAAAATTGAGTTTTTGTAGTTATATTGCACTCCGCGCGCAAAAAAATTTGCAATAGGAATTCTCGGATCAGCGGCTAAACCCATCTTCTCTAGCCAAGTCGACGTACATCACGTTGCTCTGTACACTGCCTTGGCATACTTCTCTAGTAAAGTTGGAACGTGAATCCTCATCGATGAGTGGAATGCAGAGACGACGGCTTGCTGCATCCAATCAGAATGGGCGTTACGTAGCAGTTGATTACCAAGATGGAAGGATACGATACGATACGATACGATGGCGGCCCCACTAAGAACGAGCTGTGTCGAATGTGTGGGGAAATTCTGCCGGAAAAAAAACACAGGAGAAGCATTTTCACAGCCACTATCGGTGTTCTGATCAGTTGAATCAGATTTTGGGACGCGCTGCACGGTCGAACGATAATGAATCGCCTTATGAGTGTGAAATTGAAATTGAAGGGGAACATCTCCTGGAGGCAAAAAGTTGCTCATCGTTAAAACTTCCGCTAGGTGGCGCAGATCAGTACTCCTCTGCCACCAGCCAAGAATGTCAAGGCAGCGTAGAGAGCTTTGCGATGTAGTTGACTTGGCTGGTGAAGATGCGGCTAAACCCTACATTGTAGTTGTTGTTGTATAGTTTGCTTCTACTCCGTAAGCAGTATTGGTCATTTAAATTTCCATTGTGACCAATACTGCTTACGGAGTAAAAGCAAACTAGACAACAACTATATTGTCAATATCACAAAATTAAATGTCAGTAAAGGTTTAGCTTGCATAGGGCTATATGCTGATCGAGATATAATACCAAGATTGCATGAGGTGTATTTTCCCCAAACTATAGAATAACGACAGAATAATTAAAACCCTAGCCACAACTATCCCTATCAATAATGCCTTCGGTTGATAGTCACAAATGACATGTATGGATCTCCATGTGCTATAACCCGTACCGTATAAAAGTTCATTTTGATGCTCCTTGCCTGTTATTTTCTGGAAGCTAATTCTTTCTTTTCCACGCTTGTCGCTATTAAGTTTCCGGCGCTGGTGATTAGCTGTACATGAGCCGTTTTCACATCGATCCTGACCTTCTCCATATTACGGTAGCTGCCAAGCGACAAGCGTGGAAAAGAAGGAATTGGCTTTCCGAAAAGAACAGGCAAGGAGCATCAAAATGAACATTTATACAGTATGGGTTATTGCACACCGTCACGGAGATCCATACATGTCATTTGTGACTATTAACCGAAGGCATTATTGATAGGAACAGTTGTGGCTATTAACAGATTAAAACCCCACAGGCCACACCCCTCTCCCACGTCCCCCCCCCCCCCCCCCCCCCCCCCCCCCCCCCCCCCCCCCCCCCCCCTTCCACACCCCCGCCCTAGCCCTTGTTGGCGTCACCAGGGGATGCTCACACCATTGGGTCGGAAAAACCGAGCTACAGCGCACGGCAAACATCAAAATTCAACTCATGAAATTCGACCCAAATACAGAATTTTTAGAATAAACTTTTAGAATAAACTTTATTGCTCACTTATGCCCGGAGGCTAAAGGCACGACATATAAAGATACAATAAAATACGATAAAAACACACACATGTACATGAGACAGAGCAGTAAGCTCAGGTTCAACAGAATGGTTGTCAGATTGATATGACATATATAATGGCATATAGTGGCAGGGATGGCTAGTGCATAAATATTATAAGGATCTATACCTTACTGACAGCACCCAGAATTACTACTTTGTGACACAGGGCATGCATTCATGCATACATGTACATGAATAAATACGTACCTTATTCCACCAACTTATCCATAAACACACACAATCTGCTCACGAAAGCACAGAGAGTAGAAAAAAAACAAGTGACTCGGGATTGTTGTTGTTTCTCGGCACATATGAAAACGTCCTTCCTCCTCGCGTTACGCCATCTTTCTTTCCTTTACTTTGCGCACACGAGGATTACCCAAAATGCAAACCGCGCACGTGTTCGGAAAGAAATTCGTCCACTGGCAAGCAACATGTCGGCTGTTACGAGGGCCATCAATTCTGTTGCTTCTTGGCACACGCATACTTCAAAATATTCCTTTGTTCCGTTTTGAGTGAATAATTCAAATTCAAGTCGGACACAACAGAATTGATGGCTCTCCTAACAGCCGACATGTTGTTTGCCAGTGGACGAATTTCTTTCCGAACACGTGCGCGGTTTGCATTTTGGATAATCCTCGTGCGCGTAAAGGAAAGGAAAGAAAGATGGCGTGAAGCGAGGAGGAAGCACGTTTTGATATGTGCCGAGAAACAACAACAATCCCGAGTCACTTGTTGTTTTTTTTTTTTCTACCCTGTGCTTTCGTGAGCAGATTGTGTGTGTTTATGGATAAGTTGATGGAATAAGGGACGTATTTATTCATGTATTTGGGTCGAATTTCATGAGTTGAATTTTGATGTTTGCCGTGCGCTGTAGCTCGGTTTTTCCGACCCAATGGCGTGAGCATCCCCTGGTCACGCCAACAAGGGCTACCCCCGCCCCATGGCCATCTCCAATTTCTATGTGGACCACCAAAGTATTCAATCTAGTTACATGTCTCAAACCAATGTTTACTACTAATGAACAATAATGTTTGAAATTGTTGACCAGTTGGTGTTGTTGTTGTTTTATCATGACGTTGTTGTTGTTATCGAGAAAAAACGGGAAAGAAATGGACCCTTCATAATTTTCACCTCGCAAAACTCCCAGACTTTGTGGCAATCCTCCGGCTAGACTAGACTTGCATCTGACAAGACAAGAGTTGATACATGTAAAAAAGGCCGTACAAATCGAGTTTCTTTTCAACGAACAGCACCCTAGGCCTACTCCACGCATGGCGGCCATGCTGCAGGTTGCCAACCTCAAACAGGGTTATCTCCCCTTCTGCCAGTCGATCGAATTGAATTGAATTGAATTTATTCTCGTTACTCATTTACAGAGTGTAGAGATAACAATAACATATATACGTCATACATGGCATGGAGGTGAATAAAACAATGTTTACATGTACACTATCAGAATAATGGACGGAACATTAAAAAACATGGAAGTGTGACTAACGTCACAGGACCTACGAAGTAGGGTAAGCATTAGGACTTCGACGCGCACTGAACTCTTGGAAATCCATTCACCCAAGTTGAAATCCTGGCTATACTAAGATGGGCACAGCCCAAATCAGAATCACTAGTGATTTTCATCAAAAATCACCAGAAATTTTCATCAAAAGTAGCTGAGCTCAGGACTTGCTGGTAACAGTCCCCTATAATGCACCTTCATGCTGTAACGGTTACCCGTTTGTGTAGAGAACAGTGTGAATCAGGACCGTGTACTGCGCTGGAATGTGGAGAGGACGACCTTGACCCATGTCGTCAGCGGCGAGCAGGACAGATCTCGGAAATGCATGCACCTGTATTTCTCGTTTACCAGAGCGAGTTGGAAGCTGATATTTGACAATTACGTCAGTTATGAATTATGGTTTGTTCTTCCATAGCCATATTTATTCAGCGAGGTCTATATAAACGGTTCGGGAAAATGTGGTTTAAGTGACAGTAAAGAGGGCGCTGGTGTCGTCGACTGTGATTGGCCGTGGTTCACGGAAGTGCGGTAGCCCTATATAAGCTTGAGCTGACGTAGAGATCGAGGACAGACTAGAAAGAAAGTGCTGGAGGAACACACGCCAGGTCAGCCTGTAATTCCTTGATTTTGGCATAATTACGGTTGAGCCGTAATGCAGTTGTTTTTGGCCTGGGAATCTAAAAGCTTGTAAATCCTGTAGTTAGTGTAACCTGTAACCAACACGCCAGAATTTGCCGGCTCGCATCTTCAGGTGGAAACGTGTTTGGTGGTTGTACTATAGTTTAGGGAACACGACAGTGTGTTCGTGTTGTATGTAGTTTTGGGATCATGGGTGATACTGTAATGAGACATGTGTTTGCCTGTAGCACATTTAGGCAACTTGCATGATCTAACTTCAGTATAAAATAGGACTTTTAGATCTATATACCAGTAGGTTGATAATTTCGACATTATTGCTGGGCTATCTCGCTGCACTGGGACTAGCCACAATATTTGTGTCGATTTGTTGACCGTGAAGCGGTATATATGCTAAGTCAGGAATTCCCTCACCCCGAGAAATATACAACTGCACTAAACACAGGGAGAAATAAGCCAAACTTCCACTGCCATAATACAACGACGCAAACGGCTGTGCAACGCTATACGGGCGAAAACGAGCACCGTGATTACGGCCGGGCGAAGCAAATCAAGTACAGGCGGGCGTGCTGCTTTCATCAAGAAACGTCGGTAAACCGTGTATTCCGGGGGCCCAGCAAACAGGGTCGAGTAGTCGGCTACACGAACGGCGTCCAGCAGGGAAAGAGAGAAGTACAGAACATCGTACAGGACAGAAAGATACAGCACACCGAGCACCCAAGAAATAAACAGCACCCAGATCACACCAGAAAGAAGCACAGACCACAGATTACACAGGGAAGAAATGCGTATTTATCACGCATAAAGACCGTTGCAGGTGGGCTCACTTTTACCGTTGTAAAAGTAGTAACAGAATACAGGTTCCAGAGGACACGTGTATTTATCACACGTTACAGAAGACGGGCTTCCTTTCACCGATGTAAAAGTGGTAACAAGATTTACAGACGGTAAAGAGAAGACAAGATTTACAGCACAGGCAGATTTCTGAAACGTCGATTAGACGTGAAATCTGCAGGGTCGCTAACTACAGACTTAGACTGTACAGACAAGCCAAGGCACAGCAGACAGATTTCTGAAACGTCGATTAGACGTGAAATCTGAACGTACCGTACGATGTTTCATCGGTACCAAATGAAAGAGTAATAGCACATTATATCCCCATGTAACTGTCCTGACGGGCACGGAAGTGGGCGTGATACTTACCTGAGAGATCGTCGTGAAGTCGTGTAGTCACAGACGGGGCTATAGACGGGCCGCAGCAGCCGTAAGGGTTGGGACGCCGGGCTATACTTACCTGTACGGGAAGCAGACTGGTGAGCTGACTAGTTACGGTCAAGCTCCGACGACTGGGGGTGAAGTACACGCCGGGTTGCCACGTCTCTGGAGAGAGCGTCGCCGCCGCGACGTTCCAACGACTGGGGGTCGTCTCTGGAGAGAGCGTTACCGCCGTAACGTTCCAACGGGCCGTGACGTTTCAGCGACTTGGTGCTATATCTGGAGAGGGCGTCACTGCCGTGACGTTCCAACGCCTGAGGGTATCCGTATATCTGGAGAGAACGTTACCGCCGTAGCGTTCCAACGGGCCTTGAAGTTTCAACGCCTGGGCGACGTATCTGGAGAGAGCGTTATATCCTTACGTTCCAACGACCGGGTGCCATTCCTGGAGAGAGCGTTGTATCCATAACGTTCCAACGACGGAAGAGAAGGGCCAGCAGCCAGGCCGCCCTTATCCCCAGAAGAGAAGGGCCAGCAGCCAGGCCGCCCTTATCGCGCATTAAAGCACTATATTAACTATAAAGTTATATGCATACACTCTCATATATATCTTATTACCATATAACATCAAGTTTAAACTGCACACATCATCTTCTATTATCCACATATACACTAGGGATACATTAACTCTATATGCACACACTCTCTCAGGGGTATGTATCCGTGAACCTTATATGCACACCCCAAGTGTATGTATCCGTTAACTTGTGTGCACACATCCTCTCATATCACGTGTATATATACATCAAGTTTATTTGCCTACACTCTCTTAGTGTCTGTACATATATGTAAATACCATAATGTTACATCTTCTTAGACATTCTGTCTAAGCCACGCGGTTCTACGCCATTATTTGTAACCGCGTATACTACTTGTGCAGAATATACCATAATAGACCTTTACATTCGAGTCAGTCATCCTTGTAACGGTTGTGATCATCTCTTCGAGCCCCGGATCTCCACTAGTGAAGGGGTTAACGACGGTGACGGCCAGAATGCCAGTGGGCAATCCCGGTTATTGATTCGTTTTCTTCCAAACACTACGACTGGTCCTGCTCGTACACGTTACACGGTTGAAAACTGGTGGCAGCGGTGGGATCTGGCCTGATCTACAACAGAAGAGAACAACCGACTACTAGAGATGACCGACAACGACGGAGCCCGGGAGGCACAGGCAGCCGTGGGCCGGCCACAGGGGCCAGCGGAGGACGCGATCGAGAAAGTGGCCGAGGGTGAGGCAGCCCCACACACGCGACGACGACCCGCGTTCGGCGAGCGGTCAGGCCTCGCAGGTTGGAAGACTACGTGCTGACGTCCCAGCCGTGCACCGTAAGAGGGCAGAAGCCGGACCCCTCCAACTGAGCGTGCAGCCCGGTGGACCTAATGTCGTGGGGCGGCTCTGCTAGCCGCCCAGGTAATTCTGTGAAGGAAATCTGTGGACCTGATGTCGTGGTGGCCCGGCCAGACCGCCGGAGGGTGGCCACCTAGTGATTTCGCCGGCCCTGATGGCCCGTGATTGGCGAACAGTTTTGTTTAAATCGATTCGAACTGTACAACTGGACCCGTACGGCCATGACGGGGACGTCATGATTTGAAAGTCGGGGGCAGTGTAACGGTTACCCGTTTGTGTAGAGAACAGTGTGAATCAGGACCGTGTACTGCGCTGGAATGTGGAGAGGACGACCTTGACCCATGTCGTCAGCGGCGAGCAGGACAGATCTCGGAAATGCATGCACCTGTATTTCTCGTTTACCAGAGCGAGTTGGAAGCTGATATTTGACAATTACGTCAGTTATGAATTATGGTTTGTTCTTCCATAGCCAGATTTATTCAGCGAGGTCTATATAAACGGTTCGGGAAAATGTGGTTTAAGTGACAGTAAAGAGGGCGCTGGTGTCGTCGACTGTGATTGGCCGTGGTTCACGGAAGTGCGGTAGCCCTATATAAGCTTGAGCTGACGTAGAGATCGAGGAGAGACTAGAAAGAAAGTGCTGGAGGAACACACGCCAGGTCAGCCTGTAATTCCTTGATTTTGGCATAATTACGGTTGAGCCGTAATGCAGTTGTTTTTTTGGCCTGGGAATCTAAAAGCTTGTAAATCCTGTAGTTAGTGTAACCTGTAACCAACACGCCAGAATTTGCCGGCTCGCATCTTCAGGTGGAAACGTGTTTGGTGGTTGTACTATAGTTTAGGGAACACGACAGTGTGTTCGTGTTGTATGTAGTTTTGGGATCATGGGTGATACTGTAATGAGACATGTGTTTGCCTGTAGCACATTTAGGCAACTTGCATGATCTAACTTCAGTATAAAATAGGACTTTTAGATCTATATACCAGTAGGTTGATAATTTCGACATTATTGCTGGGCTATCTCGCTGCACTGGGACTAGCCACAATATTTGTGTCGATTTGTTGACCGTGAAGCGGTATATATGCTAAGTCAGGAATTCCCTCACCCCAAGAAATATACAACTGCACTAAACACAGGGAGAAATAAGCCAAACTTCCACTGCCATAATACAACGACGCAAACGGCTGTGCAACGCTATACGGGCGAAAACGAGCACCGTGATTACGGCCGGGCGAAGCAAATCAAGTATAGGCGGGCGTGCTGCTTTCATCAAGAAACGTCGGTAAACCGTGTATTCCGGGGGCCCAGCAAACAGGGTCGAGTAGTCGGCTACACGAACGGCGTCCAGCAGGGAAAGAGAGAAGTACAGAACATCGTACAGGACAGAAAGATACAGCACACCGAGCACCCAAGAAATAAACAGCACCCAGATCACACCAGAAAGAAGCACAGACCACAGATTACACAGGGAAGAAATGCGTATTTATCACGCATAAAGACCGTTGCAGGTGGGCTCACTTTTACCGTTGTAAAAGTAGTAACAGAATACAGGTTCCAGAGGACACGTGTATTTATCACACGTTACAGAAGACGGGCTTCCTTTCACCGATGTAAAAGTGGTAACAAGATTTACAGACGGTAAAGAGAAGACAAGATTTACAGCACAGGCAGATTTCTGAAACGTCGATTAGACGTGAAATCTGCAGGGTCGCTAACTACAGACTTAGACTGTACAGACAAGCCAAGGCACAGCAGACAGATTTCTGAAACGTCGATTAGACGTGAAATCTGAACGTACCGTACGATGTTTCATCGGTACCAAATGAAAGAGTAATAGCACATTATATCCCCATGTAACTGTCCTGACGGGCACGGAAGTGGGCGTGATACTTACCTGAGAGATCGTCGTGAAGTCGTGTAGTCACAGACGGGGCTATAGACGGGCCGCAGCAGCCGTAAGGGTTGGGACGCCGGGCTATACTTACCTGTGCGGGAAGCAGACTGGTGAGCTGACTAGTTACGGTCAAGCTCCGACGACTGGGGGTGAAGTACACGCCGGGTTGCCACGTCTCTGGAGAGAGCGTCGCCGCCGCGACGTTCCAACGACTGGGGGTCGTCTCTGGAGAGAGCGTTACCGCCGTAACGTTCCAACGGGCCGTGACGTTTCAGCGACTTGGTGCTATATCTGGAGAGAGCGTCACTGCCGTGACGTTCCAACGCCTGAGGGTATCCGTATATCTGGAGAGAACGTTACCGCCGTAGCGTTCCAACGGGCCTTGAAGTTTCAACGCCTGGGCGACGTATCTGGAGAGAGCGTTATATCCTTACGTTCCAACGACCGGGTGCCATTCCTGGAGAGAGCGTTGTATCCATAACGTTCCAACGACGGAAGAGAAGGGCCAGCAGCCAGGCCGCCCTTATCCCCAGAAGAGAAGGGCCAGCAGCCAGGCCGCCCTTATCGCGCATTAAAGCACTATATTAACTATAAAGTTATATGCATACACTCTCATATATATCTTATTACCATATAACATCAAGTTTAAACTGCACACATCATCTTCTATTATCCACATATACACTAGGGATACATTAACTCTATATGCACACACTCTCTCAGGGGTATGTATCCGTGAACCTTATATGCACACCCCAAGTGTATGTATCCGTTAACTTGTGTGCACACATCCTCTCATATCACGTGTATATATACATCAAGTTTATTTGCCTACACTCTCTTAGTGTCTGTACATATATGTAAATACCATAATGTTACATCTTCTTAGACATTCTGTCTAAGCCACGCGGTTCTACGCCATTATTTGTAACCGCGTATACTACTTGTGCAGAATATACCATAATAGACCTTTACATTCGAGTCAGTCATCCTTGTAACGGTTGTGATCATCTCTTCGAGCCCCGGATCTCCACTAGTGAAGGGGTTAACGACGGTGACGGCCAGAATGCCAGTGGGCAATCCCGGTTATTGATTCGTTTTCTTCCAAACACTACGACTGGTCCTGCTCGTACACGTTACAATGCAAAAAATCAAGGTTCTAATGTCAACGGTTCTCCTTATTTTGCCGACGAAAGGATTCGGATGGACTCACTCTATCACTCACTGACTAACGGACAATTTGCAGATAGTAGCCTACTTCGTAGGAACATTTGTATACTCAGCAGGTGTACCACTCCTCATCAAATACACCACGAGTCACACATATTCACATATATGTGAGCAAATGTTTCCCTTTACAAGTTCCTTCATATATTGAAGATATCATTTGCATTTCCATTGTCTTAGGAGGCATTTGGACATTTTTTTCAAATTTCGAGGTTTATAGGTCACCTAATTGTGTGAAAGATAAAAGATATCAATACTGTGTATCAAATTCTGTGTGCTTTATTGAAATAGAAAAATATAACACAATTGTAGAATATATCAATCCTCGCTCTGTTCACCAAGCAGAACGTATCCCTAGCTCTTTAATCCAGGAGGGCGAGTGGTGTAAATTCATTGATGAGATAAATATGTGGTGGTGAATGAACGGATTCTATGGAAGTTGTTATACAAAAGTCACAGGGAAATGAACATCGGGTGACATGAAAAGAAAATGATCAATAACTTGGGAACATCAACTAGTCTAATTCATTACTCCAAAACCTTATGGGTAGCTTTAGTCCTCGGGGTTAGCTTTAAAAGATTTAAATCGAGCAACTTGTGCCAAATGATCTTTGTTCTTCATTTTGTTCAACACTTTCTTTGGAAATTTCCGTAAGATGACTAAGTCAGTTAATCTTCTGATACGGGAAAGGGGGACATATGCAAAACTGGTGTCAATCTTACGCTGCTTTGATGGCGGCATGAGATCAACTATTGCAGATTGAAGTGTTCTTCCCTGAGATTTGTATGAGGTGTAGGAGTAGGCCGGTAATAGAGGTAGATTTGTCCTGGATATTGAAGTAGTAGTTTCCTGGTTGGGGAATTTGTGTGAAAAACTGGCTTTCATTGGGTACACAGGGATATGGCCAACTTCTAGAGTATCTAATTTAGGACATTTGGAAGAAGGAAAATGATATATCAAAGATTCAGGCTGATGTTGGAATGTGTGAATAAGCACTTTTGATGGAATTTCTGATGAATGGGAAATTACAGAGTGAACTGTGCCCATCACACCATTTGTGAGGGCCAGTTCCACTGCCACATTGTTAGTTAGCATGACGGGCATTCCTGGCACTATGTAACCAGTCCAGGCAAATACATTATTCTGTAATATTACAGGATTGAATAACATAAGGCACATCTCTGAAGTTGCGTTATTGAATACTGTAATATAGCAGCCAAACAAATAGTCGTGACCTAATTACTCTTCAATTATCTATAACTCCTCTAAAAATAATACAAATTATCTTTTATTGATATGGGTTTGCTAAACTGAACGTTTACTTCCTGCACAATGCCTAAAAATCCCGAAACTCCGCAGTACTATGTCGGTATTTTACCTTGAAACATTGCATTTTGAATTTATAATTTTCAAACATTGCGAAAAATATTAATATTTTCTTAAGAAAAATAATTTTTAGGAGGTGGAGACCAATTTTCATAATAGGTTTAATATGTCTGCTTTCTTGTGGTACCGGTCGCATTACGTCGAGTTTGGCGGTTTTCAGTCGAGGACCTCGTTCAAAATTGCACCTACACGCGATTTGACAAATATTAAATGGGAGACAACTCTTGGGACCAAAACGCTCTCACGACTGTATGACCACTGCGTGGTTGTGTTCACTTGCACTATTACGGAATTCTTTAACTTGTCGCTTTATTTAATTGCAATCATTTACGTTTCGGAATCCTCACTTTTTTACGAATAAAATGATATAAAATTTACGCATTGACTTCCGTCGTTTTCCGTAAAAGGGTTCGCTGAAATAATGCGATCAAAATCAAGTAATTTTCAGCGGAAAACGGGTGACTGCCATGAGTAAAAATCCGGATTTGAAGATGGACTTCAGAAAAGTCCGAAAATCCGGAATCAGGATCGCGGGTAAGTTTATGGGAAGATTGGTTCCGTCAGCAGGTCGTAAGTGTCATAACATAACATAATTTATAATATAATATCCTATTTGTCGAATAAATGAATGTTTGTCCTGTAATTAGGAATGTTTGTCCTGTATTAGGAAATTTTATCGACTAAACTGAGATTAGAATGTTCTGTGGTTTCAGGAAATTCACAAAAGTATACTTGGTAAATTTAAATAAATTTCATAAAAATAAATTCAAAAAAAAACTGAAAAAAAGAAAATTATTATAAATTATTTTTGTTCACTTACTGACTTCTTGATATCTCACAGCCCAGACTGGTGAACAGTTAATTAAGTTTTAATCCCATGCTATTATTCCTAACCGCTAATCCGTTAGCACAACGACCGAGAGCGATGACCGTTAAAAGATTATGTGAATAGGTAATCAGATTAGGGCCATCAGATTAACCATTCCAATAGTTAGCAGTTATCCAACTTTTCAACACATTGTCAGTGAGTGAGTGAAGAGACTGTCTAATGAAATCTGTATACAAGGATATATAGCATAGATGGTCAGCATCAAGGAGTCCTTGGCGCTAGAGATTATATTCAGGTAAAAACTATTCATGATAGAATTAGGTCTCAGGAACGTTTGGGAAGTGATGATTTGTATAATTACGTTCAAATTGTCAATCATTTACATGGTTTTATTTCAGATACTATGATTTTCTCCGATTTTGTAAGTTGTGCTGGTTTACCGGAGATGTTTGTAGAGTGTATTTAGTGTATGATACCACCTTCCAGCTTGGTGATTTTTATGTTTCTCCGTTTGTTTTTCGGCACAATATGTTCACTGGCCTGTGAAAATTATTTTTACTTCGTTTTTTCAATTAAATGTATTATCAGTTAGTAAATTTATATTATTAACGAATCCAAGAACAAAAATTACTAAGAAAAAATATGTATATTCCTGGTAATTTTTCATTTCGATTATAGAAATGTATGTACTTAAAAGTGATGATCAATTCAAAATTATATTTATGCCATACCATAGAAAAATATTATTTTCATTTATTATTATTATTTTTTTATTTGAATTCACAATTCTGACTCGTCAACCTTGCGAATTTCCCCATAAACTTACCCGCGATCCTGATTCCAGATTTTTGGACTTTTCTGAAGTCCGTCTTCAAATCCGAGTTTTTACTCATGGCAGTCACCCGTTTTCCGCTGAAAATTACTTTCGATCGCATTATTTCATCGAACCCTTTTACGGAAAACGGTAGAGAGTACATGCATAAATTTTATATCATTTTATTCGTAAAACAGTAGAGGATCCCGTAAACGTAAAAATATTTCAGTCAGTTCACGCAATAATTTTCCGGACAAGAAAAACCGCATGTCGGTCGGTTCCGAAAAAAATTCAGCGAAGTCGACACGATTATTTCAGTTGCCCACTATCTCATAAATAAAAATACTTTTCTTATCAAACTACATATTTCTGAAAAGAGAAACTCTTCATCTATTTCGGAACGTTTAGATCGCACCAGTATTAAGCGAACTATGATCAAATCACCGACCGAGTTTCCGTTTTTTTCAGTCGAATTCAAAAGATTTCAGTCGATTACGCCGTCCCGAGAATTCCTTTATTCTTTCACTTAATGCATTGCCATTTCATGAACAACAGAGTTAAATAACCTGTACTTGAAACTAAATGCTCTAAGTTTCATTATAATTCGTTATACTATACGAAGAAGGATATAAATCCATTGGGCTATTACTTCACCAGTCGATCATCCATCTCCATCAATATGAAAGAATGAGTTACGGTGACATACGAAAAACTCAACTCGGGAGTACAGTCATTTCCCCCCTGTGTGTCCACATCCCATTCCCCCCGTCATTCCCCCCGTCATGTCCCCCTGGACATATTCCCCCCCCTGTCATATTCCCCCCCCTTATGTTAGTTTGTCCATATAGCTGTTGTGGGTTAAATATTTAGGTAATTTTTTCTTCCAGTAAAATAATGCCAATTAAGCTAATGCAATTTCTATGTAAATTAACATCTAAAACAGTTATTGGACATGGCGAACGGAACAGAAGTATGAGCAAATCAGAGCACTGTAAACCAAACAGCAATGTGCCCCTCCAGTGCAAAGCCGCCGCTCTGTGAAAACCTAGCTTACGGGGCGGCGCGAAGCGCCGCGGAAAAAAACCCCCGGCCTGTATATCTGGTCACATTAGAACCAAAATCATGAAAAAGTCATTCAGCTTTTGTTGGAACTGGGGGGAAAACATAAGATTACTGATTTATTATCTAGTTTCCACGCAGGTAATTATTACCTGTTATGGTGTTCCAATGTACATATTCCCCTTTCACTATTCAAGATGTCTGCGGCTTCCGCCGCCCCTGGTTTTTACCGTCTCGACGCAAACTGTATTAAAAGGAACTCTGTGCAATGAAAGGGTTCACTCTTATCGTGCGTTAAACGTTCTCCATGGTTTGGTTTGGTCTGGTTTGATTGGGCACTCCATCGTATTACAATGGGCACAGGTCATACAGAGTATGCCGTGCAACCCGTTCCCCCACACCGCCCTACAAATGCTCCCTCCTACCAATGACGCATAGCCATCGGTAATTCCCCATTATATCTTCTTTACATCTGTATCCATATCATCTAATCTTGATCAGGTCCCATACAGAGTATGCCGTGCAGCGCTTTCCCCCACACCGCCCTACACATGCTCCCTCATACATGTACCAATGACGCATAGCCATTGGTAATTTCCCATTATATCTTCTTTACATCTGTATCCATATCATCTAATGTTGATCAGGCCCCATACAGAGTATGCCGTGCAGCGCGTTCCCCCACACCGCCCTACAATTGCTCCCTCATACCAATGACGCATAGCCATGGTAATTCCCCATTATATCTTCTTTACATCTGTATCCATATCATCTAATGTTGATCAGGTCCCATACAGAGTATGCCGTGCAGCGCGATACTCGAGAAGGTTTACAACTCGATAATCGAGTATGCCGACCCGTCCCACTTCAAGTATATTCAGATCTGTTACCTATTTGTTGGTGAAATTTCAGCACGCGACATTCTCACAGAGTGGTGGGCACGATATTTCCGCAAGCGATATTTAAGCAAATTTATTTCGCTGGTCAAAATATCATTAAAAAAATAATAAAAAAGTAATAAAATAATAATAAAAAAAGATGTATCTCAAGCAAGTATTATTGCTTTGATCAATCTGAACAGGTCTTCTTGGGCTAACTGCAAACGTGGAAAAAAGGTTTTCGAAAAATCGCGTGCTGTAAAATCTTACCCTCCACTTTGTGTGGAAATGTCGCCGATTCATTTTGACAATCCTCCTCTCTCATAAATAATTAGACTCAAATTACTGACCAACCTGTTCCGAATAAAGATTGAATCTATACTGCATACAGGAAACTCTAGAGACCTGATAGATCATATAGATTGAAGTTTAATTGGAATAGATTGGTCAATAATTCCAATCTAATTATTTAAGAGGGCATTACTGCAGGTCTGGATAATCTGTATCGCTTTGAAAGACGGACCATGGATAGAGAGAATCATTATGATTCATGTTTTCATCGTCTCGACGAAAAATTGTAATAAAATTGTTTGTGAATTGATGTTTTGGTACATGAAGGGGGTGCATAAAAAGTGAATGATAGCAGGGGTGTATAATATGGCATAATTGGAGACAACCCTGCTCTAAGGTTGCGGTTTATAATTTCCTATCTTACCCTGATCTCCATGACATCATGGAGCCTACTATAGTAGGCTCCATGATGACATTTACGGGCCTTTTAAGGGTATGTAATTTTAGAATGAAGATTCTAGTCACATTTAAACCTATTGAGTGAACTGCGTCTCAATTCCAGGAAAGCGTATACTATAATCAAAACGACATACCGGAACCAATAATTAACGACTGGACTCCAGTGTTTTGATAAATGAAGGCAAACAGCGAGATTAAATGGATTTGAGTCGTCCCACATCGAGACGGCGAACCCGTATCATTATTGTGCGCCATATAAATAGCGTGAGTGCGAGAGTTCAACATCTGTAATGTGTCATTGCCACAAGAGAGTAGGCCCTACATGTAGGGTGGTGTGGGGTAGCTGCGGCTAAAAACATCCATTCGAATCGTCCGTCATGGTGCAAAATGTAGAGAGAATACTCGTTCTAGGCTGTCTGAGGATCTTAAATTCTTGAGACATTTTCAACACCAACCAAGCTTCTACATCGCACCAAACGACATTAATGAAGTCCAGATGTGGATTAATGAAGTCCAGATGTGGTCAGTTCTCGATACTAAGAAACAAATCGGGTTGGCCTGTGGGCCATTGAAATTGTTGCAGATTTCCATGCCATTATGCAACAGAATAGACCGACCCAGAAAATCTAGATTTCTTTCTGACACCTGACCTCTTTGACCCCTCTTCGAAATGGCCTCTTGGCGGCTATACGCACCGCTGGCCATGCCACAGAAACTTGGGCATATAAATGCTGTTCGATTCAACAATAAGAAACGGTATACGAGTATGATATATCATATTACGAGTATGATGAACGAATGCAATATTGTCGCAAGAAGAAAATGAAAAGCTTCCCTGTAAACCCAAATATGCGTCTATGTGCGGAGTGCACTCGTTTTTACTGCCGTTCAACGGGGCTTGATGCATGGAGGCAAACTCTTTAGGTCAAATTGGGGTAGATACTTCATGTAAGTAATATTGTCCGAGTCTTTGTGCAGCTAAAAAGGCTCAAGTCTAGACACATTGTTGTCCCTAGACTTGGCTATTGTATGCATCACAGACCCTCAAAACAAGAGTTTTGGGTGGTGTGCGCCGTGGTATTACGCAAGTGTCCAAATATGGAATCTCAATATATAACCCCATGTTTTATATAAAAATACACCAAGGTCTGAAACGCACTTTGGGTGAAACAAGAAATAAGCGATTTACCTCCAATCAAAATACATCTGCATATTCTACAATTGTCACGTTATATATTCCCGTCGTCAAATTAGTAAATTCGTGCAATTTTATACCTTCGCCGGGCGATTTAAAATCCAACCTGACTGTCCATGCAATACCGGCACAGCTCAATGATGGACAGCTTCTTTCTCAATTCTGATTCAGTGTGCGACCTCTTTTGGGGCGTGTCGCGACTGACCAATCAGAATTGAGAAAGAAGCGGCCCATCATCTCGCTGTGCCGGGTTGAATGGGCAATCATGTTGGATTTTGAATCGCGCGGCAAAGGTACAAAATTGCACAAATTTACTAATTTGACGACGGAATATTTAGAGTGACAATTGTAGAATATGCTGATGTATTAGTTTGGAGGTAAATCGTTTCACCCAAAGTCCGTTTCAGACCTTGGTCTATATTTATATAAAGCATGGGGTTATATAGAGACCCCATATTTTGACACTTCCGTAATACCACTGGCTACACCCTCAAAACTCTTGTTTTTGAGGGCCTATGGTATGCATTGTCTCGTGATTCTTTCATGGAGTATTCACCCAAATCGGAGCCCAGTTTTCCAGTTTAGAGACATGAACCAGACTCCATTAACATTTAATTAGGTAGGACAAGGTCTTAAATTTAATTGCAGGTATAAATATTTAATCAATCGACTGGCTGTATGGTTGGCATCATTATACTGTCTTAATACATAAAACTGCGCTTCATCTTCCTGAGATTAAGGTAGCAAGAGACATAGCCAGAGGTGATTCAGCTTTAAAATACTGATTTTTCGTTTTTTATCTCGCCTTACGAAGTAAAGGGGAGATATTGTGAGGGGGGAAAGAGGATGTCGTCGTCGGTGTCGGTGTCGGCGTCCCCTGCCTGGAAATGAATGGGTTTTTGGTTTAGCAAGTTAAAAAAAAATCTAGAAAAATTAGAAAAAATATAAAAAAAATATAAAAAATATGAGGGGTGGGTATGCCACCTGGGGGTACTACCCCTGGGGTACTCTAATGTTAAAATCCCTATGAATGAGTTTTACGTTTAGCAGAAGTGCACATGTACATCTGTACTTGGAAAGTTTCTTGCAGTTGTCAGCTGTCATTGGATGATTATGAAACTTGGTACACATGTTTCTTATGATAAGAGGATGTACCTGTGCTGTTTTTGAGAAGAAATATTAATTTTTCTCAAAATTATGGCAAATGAAGAGTTTTCTGTTTAGGTAAATTGTACATACAGGCCTCTACATGTATACATATACATCTACATGTTAACTTTGCTCCAGTTGTCAGCTGTCATTGGATGATTATGAAACTTGGTACACATGTTTCTTATGATTAGAGGATGTACCTGTGCTATTTTTGACAAGAAATATTAATTTTTCTCCAAATTATGGCAAATGAAGAGTTTTCTGTTTAGGTAATTTGTACATATACATGTCCATGGTAAGTTTGCTCCAGTTGTCAGCTGTCATTGGATGATTATGAAACTTGGTACACATGTTTCTTATGATAAGAGGATGTACCTGTGCTATTTTTGAGAAGAAATATTAATTTTTCTCAAAATTATGGCAAATGAAGAGTTTTCTGTTTAGGTAAATTGTACATACAGGCCTCTACATGTATACACATACATCTACATGGTAACTTTGCTCCAGTTGTCAGCTGTCATTGGATGATTATGAAACTTGGTACACATGTTTCTTATGATTAGAGGATGTACCTGTGCTATTTTTGACAAGAAATATTAATTTTTCTCCAAATTATGGCAAATGAAGGGTTTTCTGTTTAGGTAAATTGTACATGTAGGCCTCTACATGTATACATATACATGTACATGATAAGTTTGCTGCAGTTGTCAGCTCTCATTGGATGATTACGAAACTTGGTACAAAATGTTTCTTATGATTGGAGGATTTACTTGAGCTATTTTTGAGATGAAATATTAATTTTTCTCCAAATTATGGCAACTGATTGAGTTTTGCGTTTAGCTGAAGTGCACATGTACATCTGTACACCACAGTTTGCTGCAGTTGTTGAATGATTATAAAACTTGGTACACATGTTTTTTATGATTAAAAGATGTACCTGTGATATTTAGGAGATGAAATATTAATTTTTGTTCAAATTTTGAGGGTTTTGTCTTAATCTGCCAATAATAATGCACATGCATATACATGTACACGGAAAGTTTTCTGAAGCTGTCAGCTTTCATTGGATGAGTTTGACACTTGCTATCCAAGTTCAATGTGATTCAAAGATGTGCATGTGCTATTTAAGAAATATGACATTAAATATGAAATTTTTTCCTAATTATTGCAGTTTAGACTTTGTATCTTTCCATTGATAAGGTTTTTGTTGGGCAAACATTTACAGGTAGATTTGTACATGGAAAGTTTGTTGAACCTTTCGTGGGATGATTATAAAACTTGGTGGACATGTTTCATGTTTTCCTAGGTCACAGCTCTCCCGCAGTTATTCCACACGGGACTGACCTATCCAGCAGTAATTCCAAATGGCATTAGCCTATCCAGCAGTATTGCCATACGGGACTGACCTATCCAGCTGTAATCCCAAACGGAAATCAACTATCCAGCAGTAATCCCAGACCGAACTGGTCTATCCAGCAGTAATCCAATTTGGCACTGGCCTATTCAGCAGTAATCTCACACAGGACTGACCTATCCAGCAGTAATCCCAATGGCACTGGCCTATCCAGCAGTAATGCCACACGGGACTGACATATCCAGCAGTAATCCCAGACTGGACTGGCCT
>JAVTVY010046507.1:0-21748 GCA_036873755.1 Hanleya hanleyi
GGTCACATGGTTACTGCTCTTGAGGTATTTCTTTTCCAGGTTGTTGAGTCGGTTGATGTCTCGGATTGCCGCATCGCCATGATGATGACGTATGGTTTCCTTAAGTGGCATTTAGAAGTTGGGAAGTAGATAAATAAACAAATTGCTTATGGATAACAACTTCTAGTTTATTCAGGACGACGTTTCGATACAGGTACTAGTATCGTTCTCAAGTCAATGGCATCAATTGATTGAAATTGTAGTTTAAGGGCCGCTTCCCATTCGGATTTCGCGGCCCATCAACTCAATGTTTTATTTGGATTTCGCGGTACATTTCTTTGTTTTTTTAATATCTTTTCCATCGTTAAATATATAACTAAATAAATGAATAAATAAATAAATAATAAATAACAATGAGAGATTAGTAGGAGATATAAATAGAAGTAAATAAGAATTGCTATGTACAAGTTCGTATGTCTCTTTCTGGTTTTTGGTTAAGTTATACTGATAGATATGAGTTCACTGTAATCGCGTGGATGATTCCTTTGTCTTGGTACCCCTTTGTACGCACAAAGCCGTCCAGAAAAAACTGGGAGAACAATGGGCGTATTCAGGGTTTTTCGATTCGACTTCCCTAACGACGCCCTTGGAAACAGGGTGGGTTCTTCCAGAAATCTGTGCCTGTAACAATTGCTTGGAGTGTGTATAGGGGCACAGAACGGCAGGTCTACGTCCTATATTGCGTGAAAGTCAAAGGATCATATTCTGTGTTAAGGCGTTAGTTCGGTGTCATCTATGGGTAGCGTGTAGGTGTGGTTTAGGATTTGGTGTTCTGGTTGTTCAGTTTGGTGACATCTATGGGGTAGCGTGTCTGGCGTGGTATAGGTTTGAGTATTCTGGTTTTGGATGTTCTTATGGACCGATGCTGATGATCTTCATCATGTTCATCTCCATTTCTGAAAGTATATAATGAAAAAGTGTGTAGTGTTTAGTATTCATTTTTGTGAGTGACATTATTCGTGTGCGTGGTTGTTTCTTGGATGTGTGCTACTGATTTATGTCCTTGATTGTTGAATTGGTAGCGGCCTTTGAGTTTTAGAGACGAATGTGGTTACCGGCCCACACGGAACATGGTGCCCACATTGCCTATATTTTATTCCAAAAGAGAAATTTTGGCCAATATTGTCACAGGAATGTTGATTGGTCTTGGCCTCCGATTTTTGAGACTAATGTGGCAACCGGCCCACACGGAACATGGTATCTCCGGTGCCCACATTGCCTATATTTTATTCCAAAAGAGAAATTTTGGCCAGTATTGTCGCAGGGATGTTGATTGGTCTTGGCCTCCGATTTTTGAGACTAATGTGGCAACCGGCCCACACGGAACATGGTATCTCCGGTGCCCACATTGCCTATATTTTATTCCAAAAGAGAAATTTTGGCCAATGCTGACATAGTTAGTGATGCGCATGCACGGGGGTAGTGTTAGATACTGGAATAATAGCCAGCAGTTTTGATAAAATTTATTAAGGACTTGAATACCTGTTTTCTAATGGGGGCTTAGGATTTAATATCGCTTGTAATGTTAAGGGAGTGTAGAGTTTTTTTAATTCGTTTCTAAGTGCCTCGCGTTGTGGGTAGTGTTTTGGGCATTCAAGTAGGACGTGTTCTATTGTTTCTTCTACATTGTTGCATGCGGTACAGAGTGGGGAGGTGTTTTGCAGAAGCATGGACAGATGTGATTTAAGTCCGGTTTTGCCTAGTCTTAGTCTGGTGATTATGCGGTCATCACGTTTATCGTCTAACTGGAATCCCTGGACTTGTCTTTTCTCTCCATCAAGGATCTTATGTAACCACCGTCCACGTTCTTCTTTGTTCCATTCCTTTTGCCACTTGCTATCTATTTTGCGTCTAATGATAGTGTTGAGTTCTTTATATCCTAATCCTATTGGCACATCGTGTGTAGTTTTAGCAAGACTGTCGTTGGCAGTTTTGTCGGCTGCTTCGTTACCTCTGATGTTGACATGCGCGGGGACCCATGCTAAAATGGCGTCTATACCCTCGTTGTGTATTTGTGTACATATACATTCTATTTTGTGTATGAGATCAGGTCTACTGTCAGATATAGAATTTTTGATGGATGTGAGTCCACTAAGGGAGTCACTGAGTATCACCGCGCGGATTGGTTTGTGCTCGATGATCCATTCGAGAGCCTTAATTATAGCAATCAGTTCACTAGTGTATACAGACATATTGTCTGGAAGTTTGAAACCATTTTGTATGTTGAGCTCAGGTATAACAAAAGCTGATCCTGTGTTATTACTTGTGTGTTTCGATCCGTCTGTATAGATTTTTAAGTAATTTTTCCAGTTTTGGTTGATATATTCAAGGGTGGTGGCTCTTATAAAGTCTGGGTTGTCCTTCTTTGTGAGGTAGTCGTGAATACTTGTGTCCACGTGGGGCGACTCTAATTCCTAGGGTGGTCTAGTGATTTTGTCTGTGTCGCAGATGTGTGCGATGGGTATTTCGTGCTCTTGGAATAGGTTATTTACGGTGTAGCCGAGGGGGGCGGAGTCTTTTTCCCAGTTTTTCTTTAAGTATTCATATTCACTTTTATCTTCAAAAATTTTGTGGCATGGGTGATTATCGCCCTTAGCTCTAGTTTTTCCTGCATATTTCAGGGACAGTTCCTCTCGTCTTAAATGTAAGGGTTTCTCATTGGTTTCTATTTGAAGACTACATAAGGCGGTTCCCGTGAAGGCTCCAGTAGCTATTTTTAGAGCAGAATATTGGATGCTGTCTATTCTTTTTAGTTGTGTCTTACATGCTGATTGGTAGGCGATGGACCCATAATCTATTTTTGACCTGATTAAGGTTTGGTATAATTTTATCAGACTATATTTATTCGCTCCCCAGTTTGTCCCAGACACACACCTCATGAGGTTCAGGTCTTTATTGCACCGGAGGACTAGTTGGTCGATGTGGTCTTTCCATGTGAGTTTTCTGTCAAAGATCATACCTAGGTATTTAACACTATTTCTGAATTCAATTTTCTGACCTCCTAGTGTTAGTTTAACGTCAATGTGTTTATTGTTTGAAAATATAATGCCCGTTGTTTTTAGGGCAGAAAATTTGAAGTGGCATCAATTGATTGAAATTGTAGTTTAAGGGCCGCTTCCCATACGGATTTCGCGGCCCATCAACTCAATGTTTTATTTAAATTTCACGGTACATTTCTTTGTTAATTTGAGATCTTTTGCAGCGCTAGGTATTAAAATAAATAATTAAATAATGAATAACAATAACAATGAGGAAATATAAATACTAGTAGAGAAGAGTCGCTATGTACAAGTCGTTAAGTCTGTAATTGGTTTTTATACTGGAAAATATTTGTTATAATCGCGTGGATGATTCCTTTGTCTCGGTACCCCATAGTACGCACAAAGCCGTCCAGAAAAAACTGGGAGAACCAGGGCGTTTTCAGGATTCTTCGAGACGACTTCCCTAACGACGCCCTTGGGAACAGGGTGGGTCCTTCCAGAAATCTGTGCCTGTAACAATTGCTTGGAGTGTGTAGTGGGGTACTGAACGGCAGGTCTACGTCCTATATTACGTGAAAGTCAAAGGATCATATTCTGTGTTGAGGTGTCCGTTCGGTAACATCTAAGTGGTAGCATGTCCGGTGTGGTCTAGGGTCGAGTATTCTGATTCTGGGTGTTCTTGCTATGCGGCGTTGTCACTCAAGGCGCTGTAGGTATTCTTGTAATCGTCATCCGTCTTCTGTTTCAGGTCTTGTCCAACTCGTCTGTGGTCTTCGGTGTGCCTGTATCATATGAAATAGAAGGCTTGTAGTCATTCTTGTTTTCTATTGTTTTTCGATGCAATAATTTGATATATCTTCCTCCCAACAACAGGCACGCCCCGAATGTCAGTCACATAATATGAATAGCAATATATAATTAAGACAGCAAATAGATAAACAAATGAATAAATAACTAAACATTTCGATAGATTCAGTACTAGGTGAATACACAAATAAACGGCACAGTATTATTTCTGTATGCATTATCGTTTGATGGCCATAAGGAATTTGTAGGACAATGAGATAGACGGCCCTCAATATCAAGGTAACTCCGCCATCACCATTTCCTATATTTTATGCCGAATACCGCTCGCTATATGCGATTTGGCCGTGCTAATGTTGTCATGAATTCAATTAGATTTGGCCATCGTTTGTTTTGTAGGACAGTGGAACAGACGGCCCTCAATATCAAGGTAACTCCGTTGTTGCCATGCCTATTTTATTTCTAAATGTGTCTGTGACATTTTGGCCGGATGTTATGTATGGATAGTTTATTATGGCCATAATGTTTTGTATGGCTATGGTGCACACGGCCCTCAATATCAAGGTATCTCCGATGCAACCATACCATTTGTTTAAGTCAGAAGAATGATTTGGCCTCTATCAAATCGTGTCACAGTACTTTGTGTACTAGTAGTTGATTATGTGGAAAAAAAAAGCTGACTGCGCATGTACGGCGGTAGTATTATATACTGGAGTAATAACCAGCAGTTTTGATAAAATTTATCAAGGACTTGAATACCTGATTTCTAATGGGGGGCTTAGGGTTTAATAACGCTGGTAATGTTAAGGGAGTGTTGAATTTTTTTTAATTCGTTTCTAAGTGCCACACGTTGTTGGTTGTGGATTGGGCATTCAAGTAGCACGTGTTCTATTGTTTCTTCTACATTGTTGCATGCGGTACAGAGTGGTGAGGTGTTTTTCAGAAGCATGGACAAATGTGATTTAAGTCCGGTTTTGCCTAGTCTTAATCTGGTGATTATGCGGTCATCTCGTTTATTGTCTAACTGGAGTCCCTGGGCTTGTCTTTTATCTCCATCAAGGATCTTATGTAACCACCGTCCACGTTCTTCTTCGTTCCATTCCTTTTGCCACTTGCTATCTATTTTGCGTCTAATGATAGTGTTGAGTTCTTTATATCCTAATCCTATTGGCACATCGTGTGTAGTTTTAGCAAGACTGTCTTTGGCAGTTTTGTCGGCTGCTTCGTTACCTCTGATGTTGACATGCGCGGGGACCCATGCTAAGATGGCGTCTATACCCTCGTTGTGTATTTGTGTACATATACATTCAATTTTGTGTATGAGATCAGGTCTACTGTCAGATATAGAATTTTTGATTGATGTGAGTCCACTAAGGGAGTCACTGAGTATCACCGCACGAATTGGTTTGTGCTCGATGATCCATTCGAGAGCCTTAATTATAGCAATCAGTTCACTAGTGTATACAGACATATTGTCTGGTAGTTTGAAACCATTTTGTATGTTGAGCTCAGGTATAACAAAAGCTGATCCTGTGTTATTACTTGTGTTTTTCGATCCGTCTGTATAGATTTTTAAGTAATTTTTCCAGTTTTGGTTGATATATTCAAGGGCGGTGGCTCTTATAAAGTCTGGGTTGTCCTTCTTTGTGAGGTAGTCGTGAATACTTGTGTCCACGTGGGGCGACTCTAATTCCCAGGGTGGTGTAATGATTTTGTCTGTGTCGCAGATGTGTGCGATGGGAATTTCGTGCTCTTGGAATAGGTTATTTACGGTATAGCCGAGGGGGGCGGAGTCTTTTTCCCAGTTTTTCTTTAAATATTCATATTCACTGTTATCTTCAAACATTTTGTGGCATGGGTGATTATCGCCCTTAGCTCTAGTTTTTCCTGCATATTTCAGGGACAGTTCCTCTCGTCTTAAACGAAGAGGTTTCTCATTGGTTTCTATTTGAAGACTACATAAGGCGGTTCCCTTGAAGGCTCCAGTAGCTATTTTTAGAGCAGAATATTGGATGCTGTCTATTCTTTTTAGTTGTGTTTTACATGCTGATTGGTATGCGATGGACCCGTAATCTATTTTTGACCTGATTAAGGTTTGGTATAATTTTATCAGACTATATTTACTCGCTCCCCAGTTTGTCCCAGACACACACCTCATGAGGTTCAGGTCTTTATTGCACCGGAGGACTAGTTGGTCGATGTGGTCTTTCCACGTGAGTTTTCTGTCAAAGATCATACCTAGGTATTTAACACTATTTCTGAATTCAATTTTCTGACCTCCTAGTGTTAGATTAACGTCAATGTGTTTATTGTTTGAAAATATAATGCCCGTTGTTTTTAGGGCGGAAAATTTGAAGCCCCATTTATCCGCCCAGCCGCTAATTGTATCTAGTGTATTTTGCATTATACCTGTCAATTTTTTTTTATGGAACGTGCGGTTTTCCAGAGGGCAGAATCGTCAGCAAATAGAGACTGTTCTACTTCTGGGTGTTTGGTGTCAATTTCATTGGCTAGGCCATTGATGAGGATGTTAAAAAGGGTGGGGCTTATGACGCTTCCCTGAGGGGTACCGTTGTCTAATTCATGGTCGGTGGATAGGGTGTTTCCTATGCGAACTTTAAAATTTCTATTGTTTAGGAAGTTTTTTATCCAGTGTTGCATTCTCCCCTTAATTTCAAGTTTGCTTAATTGAATAATTATGCCGTCCTGCCATACAAGGTCAAATGCTTTTTCTATGTCTAGGAAGATACCTAATGTGTACTGATGTTTGGCATTCCCCTTTTTTATTGAGTGTTGTAACCTGGCTATATGGTCTAATGTACTTCTGTTCTTACGAAAGCCGCTTTGGGTTTTGTTTAATAAGTTATTGTTTTCCATATGAAATTCCAGTCTATTTTTTACCATGGTTTCCATTATTTTGCATAGATTTGAAGTGAGAGAAATTGGGCGGTAAGAGTTGCTGTCTGATGGATCTTTACCTGGTTTTGGGATTGGGATAACGATAGATGTTTTCCATTTACTTGGAAGTTGTTTGCTCTGCCAGCTGACATTAATTAGTTTCAAAATTAGTTTCTGTGTTCTATTTGGTAGGTGTTTAAGGATCGTGTATCCTAGTTTGTCTTCACCAGGTGAGCTCTCTTTTTTACAGTGTATAGCTTTGCGGTATTCATTAATGTTGAAGTCTGCATTGAGATAGTTTTCTAAATGATCGTCCAAATCGTTTTCTATCGTTGTTTCCTCCTTAATTTTTCTGAATTCTGGTTTCAGGTTGCTATCGCTACTGTTCGAAGCGAAAGATTCGGCGAGGTGTTCTGCCTTTTCCTTGTTCGTTTTTTTAGTTTTGTTCCATACTTTTTTTGAATTGGTTTTGGTATCTATAGTGTTGCAAAAGTCTTCCCAGCATTTGGATTTAGCTTCTTTGACACTTTTTTCAGCTATGATTTTGAGTTCCTTGTAGTTCGCGTGATCACTTTGGAGCCTACTTTTTTTGAATTTTCTTAGTGCCTTCTTTTTGGCCGCAATATTCTTTGCACACTCTGGGTTCCACCAGGGTACCGGGTTTTTGTTGTGGCGCTGTTGTGATATCGGAATATATTTTTGTGCTATTTTTAGTAGTGAATTTGTAATGTTTTCATTAAACATCTCTGGATCGGAATTGAATATCTCGTCATGATTTAGGCTTTGACAGTCTTTCTGGAAGCTTTTCCAGTCGGCTTTGGAGTACTGGAATTTTGGAGGGGCGTCTGTCCTTTCAGAGTCCGGTTTTATACTAATTTTCGTCAGAATGGCGAAGTGGTCGCTGTCAAGCGTGTCGGGAATCACTTCCCATTCGGATTTAATAGCTAGATCAGGGGAGACAATAGTTAAATCTATTGCAGATAGTTTACCGGTGTTCATGTCTATTCGCGTCCCGTGGCCATTATTTAAATAGCATAGGTTGTTTTGGTCAAGCCATTTTTCCACTACTTGACCTTTTTCGTCTGCCTTAGTGCAAGTGTCGTCCCAAATGGGGTTATGACTGTTGTAATCACCGCATATGATAATAGGAGAGTTAAATTTCTTTGTGATGTTGTCCAGTTCTTTTGGGGAGATTTTCTTTAGACTTCCTGGGGCATATAAATTAATGATGTTAATAGGTTTGTTATTGAAGAAGACCTGAATAGCGTGCCATTCGAGATCGTCACTGGTAGGGCTTTTATCTAGTTCTATGTGAATCAGGTCCTCTTTTATTAATATGAGGTTCCCCCCTAGTGCACCTGTAAGTCTGTCTGATCTATACGGCTTGTATCCGTTTATTGTAAATTTATTTTTTCCTGGCTTCAGAAAAGTTTCCTGAACACAAATTATATCTGGGCTTATTTCATTTACTAAGACTTTAAGATTGTCCCCGTTTTTCGCGATGCTTCGGGCATTCCATTGGAGTATGGTGAGTTGTTTGTTGAAAATTGGGTTGTTATGTATTACGCGGTGGGTCTAACCTATTGTCCCGGGTGTTCTCATATAGAGGTGTTGAGAGCGCTATTGTTTTTCTTGGGAGTTGATGTTTTTCTTTTGTATTTTGGATTGAATCCCCATGCTATTATTTCTTTGGGGTTAAATTCCCAATTTAAGAAGTCTTGAGCAATGCGGGCTATTATGTCAGCTTTATTTGTTTTGAGGTTGGCATTGTGGACTGAGTTAATAACAATGTTAATAAAGCCTAGGAATTCGATTTTACTCATGCTAATTGTTTCGGGCTTGTCCGCGGTTTCTGACTCCATTGTTTGTTCTGTCACTGGTGCCTTATTGTTAATCGCTACTTCGCTCACAGGTTTTCGAAGGTCTATTGTTTCTCTGAGTTTTTGGTTCACTTTTGTTTCTCTGGCTGCTTCTGCGTAGGAGATGCCTTTGTCTGCTCTAATATACTGGACTGCCTTAGCATTTTTATAGTAAATACACCCTTTCCAGGCGGAGCTATGATTCTGCTTGCAGTTTGCGCATTTTTTATGGGTTTCTGTGCAGTGCTCGTAGCTATGGGGCCCTGAACATTTGGGACATACAACGCTGGCTTTGCAGTTTCTAGCTGAGTGAGAAGAAATTTTTTGGCAATTAAAACATCTTTTGGGGGTTTCATAGAATGGCTTGACTGTGATGTTACGTAACCATAGGCAGACAGTATCTGGAAGTTTATTTCCATTGAATACTAACATTATGCTGGTTGTGTCCGTTTTGTCCTTTTGCAGTCTTTTAGCGAATACTACGTTTTGTTTCGAAAGAGTAGTTCTAATATCGTCCAGCTTAACACTTAGATCAATTCCATAAATTACGCCTTTGCGTTGCTCTCTTTTTTGCTGATACTGTTTTACTGAGACGGGTTTGCCAGCTAGGAGGTCTAACCTGAGTAGTTTTTCATACTGTGTTTTAGAATGGCAGTGGATTTTGAGGTCTCCTCCGGGTAATTCATAGACTGTTTTCACGTCTCCGGCTTGTTGTTGGATGTCTTTTGCAACTTTGGCTTTGGGTAAGCTCGTGGCTTTTATCTGAGTAAGGCTGTGAATGATAGCCACAAAATTCAAAAGACTAGGCCTTTCGGGTAGGGCTCGTTGTTTTTTGGTGGGTGGGGATTTTTCCGTGTTGATTTCCTCGCCGCGCTGGCGTTTTCTGTTTGCCGACTGATCAGATGCAGGGGGTTGGGACATTTTGTGGTTATTGGGGGGAGGTTGACTTGGAAACCAAAAATGTGGTGTTATTATACAGAGTGAATTAAGTGCAGAAATTGAATTGAAAAACTTAGCTCTGGTTTGTATTCCGTCCTGAGTGTAGGCTTGTCGATTTCTTCCGCTGTTTTGGTAGGTAAAGTGAAGTCCTGAAACGCCCGGGGAACAGAGACTGCCGGGAGACACAAAGACTGGCAGGCAAAGCTTGGCTGAAGTAAAATATGGCTGGCTGGTTTCTCTCGCTGTTGTTGTAGTTTAGGTAATCCTGTAAAGCCCGGGGAACAAAGACCGCAGAGGACCACAAAGGCTGGAAAGCTAGGCTGGTTTGGTAGTCTAGAACACAAAAACACGTCCGTTCACTCTGAGCGCTTCTACTCAGCTGGCATCAATAAGTAAATAATCAGTATATATACAGTTCCTTGAGTAAATGTCAATAGGATGATAACAATAGTATTATACTAGGTGAGAAATTTATAATTGGACGGATTAGGCTGTGGATATGGCTAGATTAATTAACAAGGTGGATTAATTAACAAGGTGGGCTTCTAGGCACGGTGGGGTTCCTGGATTAGTAGGTGATAGGCGCTGGGCATGAATAGGCCCTGGTCTCTGTTCAGTTTTGGTTCTGTTCTTTTGATGTGGATGGCCTCCAGCAGTTTTCTGTTTTTCCAGTGCATGTGGTTTGTGGCAAGGGGTTTGGTGTTGTTCCAGTTGATTGAGTGGGTGGGGTTTTCTTTGATGTGGTCCGAAACTGCTGATTTCCCGTCTTGTTTGGTCACAGATGATTGTGTTCTTTCATTCGTTTATTGAGGGGTCTTGATGTTTCGCCGATGTAATGTTTTTTGCAACAGCACTCCAACTTGTAGATTACACCTTTTGGCTGGGGTTGGGTGGTTGGGGCTTTTTTTTACCGGTCGCATTGATGTGATTCTTTAGTTTTCTGTTGGTTGCAAAGGTTGTCTGGATGCTGGCTCGCGTCTGGAGTAGTCTGGCGACCTGGTGACTTGTCTTGCCTATGTAGGGTAGAGTTATTCGGATATTTGGGCCCTCTTCTCTGATAGTACGTTGTCTCTGGTTTGGTTGGAGTGCTTGTTTTACAGTTTTTTCCACTAGGTGTTTGGGATAATCGTAATTGCTGAAAACGGTCTTGATGTGGGAGATTTCGTTGTCAAGGTCAGTTGAACAGATGGATTGTGCTCGTTTGGTTAGTGTTGAGATGATGGCTGTCTTTGTTTGGGCTGGATGGTTGGATCTGTAGTGGATATATTGGTCAGAATGGGTGGGCTTTCGGTACACACTAGTTTGTAGACCGGTTGGTGATCTGCTGACAAGGACGTCCAGGAAAGGGAGAGCGTTGTTGGTTTCAGTTTCCATGGTGAATTTTAGACGTTGATGCTGGGTGTTGAGATGGTTGAGTAGTGTGGTCGGGTCATCTGTTTGTTGGAGGGGGACGAAAGTGTCATCCACTTTTCGTAGCCAGGCTAGAGGTTGGACAGGGGAGGTTTGGAGGGCCCGGTTTTCAAGGTCAGTCAGGTAGATTTCAGATACTATGGGGGACAGCGGGGAACCCATGGGAAGTCCGTGGATCTGTTCATAGAATGTGTCTCCCCACGAGAAGTATGTAGATGATAGGCAGCACTGTAAAAGCCGGATTATGCTATTGGTCGTAAGGGTAGTATTGTTGATCGGGTGTGCCTCCAACTTTTGTTTGATAACTTGTATAGCATCAGTGGTTGGTACATTCGTGAATAAGTCAACGACATCATAGCTGACCAGTTGACAGGGAGTGCTGATGCTATGGATTTTGTTGCAAAATTCTGCGGAGTCCTTGATGTATGACGTGGCTGATCTTCCAAATGGGGCGAGGAGCTGGGTCAGATGTTGTGCTGTGTTATAGAACACGGTGTCTCTGGAGCATATCAGTAAACGGGCTTGGATCGGATCTTTGTGAATTTTGATCGTTGCTCTGGCATATGGGCGCCATGGATGTTGGATAAGTAGCTTTTTGTGGAGGTCTGGCTGGATTTCTTTCTTTTTTTTAGGTCTTTGAGAATGGCTCTATGTTGACGGTCGTAACGGTTGGTCGGATCTTTTTTAATTACTTTATAGGTGCTTTGGTCGGTGAGGAGGTTATCAACAAGGTTGTGGAAGTCCGTGGTGTCTAGGATTGCGGTGGCTTTCCATTTGTCTGCTGGGGCAAGGACTATAGATTTATCCTTCTGCAGCTCAGTGATGGAATGACGTTCACCTTGGGACAGGTTGTCAGCCTGTGGTCGAGCTTTGGAAAGGATTTGATTGATTGAAATTGTAGTTTAAGGGCCGCTTCCCATTCGGATTTCGCGGCCCATCAACTCAATGTTTTATTCGATTCTCGCGGTACATTACGTTGTTTATTGAATATCTTTTCCAGCGCTAAATATGTAAATAAATAAATAAATAAATAGATAAATAATAAATAACAACGAGAGATTAGTAGGAGATATAAATAGAAGTAAATAAGAATCGCTATATGTACAAGTTCGTAAGTCTCTTTTTGGTTTTTGGTTAAGTTATACTGGTAATTGTGAGTTGACTGTAATCGCGTGTATGATTCCTTTGTCTTGGTACCCCATAGTACGCACAAAGCCGTCCAGAAAAAACTGGGAGAACCAGGGCGTCTTCAGGGTTCTTAGAGCCGACTTCCCGACTGACGCCCTCGGGAACAGGGGGGGGGTCCTTCTAGAAATCTGTGCCTGTAACAATTGCTTGGAGTGTGTATTGGGGTACAGAACGGCAGGTCTACGTTCTATATTGCGTGAAAGTCAAAGGATCATATTCTGTGTTGAGGCGTCAGTTGGGTAACATCAAAGGGGTAGCGTGTCCGGAGTGGTCTAGGGTCGAGTATTCTGATTCTGGGTGTTCTTGCTATGCGGCGTTGTCACTCAAGGCGCTGTTAGTATTCTTGTAATCGTCATCCGTCTTCTGTTTTAGGTCTTGTCCAACTCGTCTATGGTCTTCGGTGTGCCTGTATCATATGAAATAGAAGGCTTGTAGTCATTCTTGTTTTCTATTGTTTTTCGATGCAATAATTTGATATATCTTCCTCACAACAACAGGCACCCCCCGACCGTCGGTCACATAATATGAATAGCAATATATAATTAAGTGAGTAAATAGATGGACAAATGGATAAATAACTAAACATTTCGATGGATTCAGTACTTGGTGAATACACAAATAAACAGCTCTGTATTATTTCTTAATGCATTATCGTTTGATGGCCATAAAGAATTTGTAGGACAATGAGATAGACGGCCCTCAGTATCAAGGTAACTCCGCCATCACCATTTCCTGTATTTTATGCCGAATACTGCTCGCTATATGCGATTTGGCCGTGCTATTGTTGTCGTGAATTCAATTAGATTTGGCCATCGTTTGTTTTGTAGGACAGTGGAACAGACGGCCCTCAGTATCAAGGTAACTCCGTTGTTGCCATGCCTATTTTATTTCTAAATGAGTCTGTGACATTTTGGCCGGATGTTATGTATGGATAGTTATTATGGCCATAATGTTTTGTATGGCTATGGTGCACACGGCCCTCAGTATCAAGGTAACTCCGATGCAACCATACCATTTGTTTAAGTCAGAAGAATGATTTGGCCTCTATCAAATCGTGTGATAGTACTTGGTGCACCAGTGGTTGATTATGTGAAAAAAAAAAAAAATAAAAAAAAAATTGTTGACTGCGCATGCACGGCGGTAGTATTATATACTGGAATAATAACCAGCAGCTTTGATAAAATTTATTAAGGACTTCAATACCTCATTTCTAATGGGGGGCTTAGGAAGGATTTCGGCTTCTTGATGTCTTAAATAGTCTACATTGCCTCCTGGTGCTAATTGTTGTAGGCCTTTCTCGATGTTTACGATGAATTCATCTGTGGGAAATTTGTGGTTGGTGGGCGTAAAACAAGCACTACAACCAAACCAGAGACAACGTACTATCAGAGAAGAGGGCCCAAATATCCGAATAACTCTACCATACATAGGCAAGACAAGTCACCAGATCACCAGACTACTCCAGACACGAGCCAGCATCCAGACAACCTTTGCAACCAACAGAAAACTAACGAATCACATCAATGCGACCGGTAAAAAAGCCCCAACCACCCAACCCCAGCCAAAAGATGTAATCTACAAGTTGGAGTGCAGTTGCAAAAAACATTACATCGGCGAAACATCAAGACCCCTCAATAAACGAATGAAAGAACACAAATCATCTGTGACCAAACAAGACGGGAAATCAGCAGTTTCAGACCACATCAAAGAAAATCCCACCCACTCAATCAACTGGAACAACACCAAACCCCTTGCCACAAACCACATGCACTGGAAAAACAGAAAACTGCTGGAGGCCATCCACATCAAAAGAACAAAAACCACAACTGAACCAGGGCCTATTCATGCCCAGCGCCTATCACCTACTAATCCAGGAACCCCACCGTGCCTAGAAGCCCACCTTGTTAATTAATCCACCTTGTTAATTAATCTAGCCATATCCACAGCCTAATCCTGTCCAATTATAAATTTCTCACCTAGTATAATACTATTGTTATCATCCTATTGACATTTACTCAAGGAACTGTATATATACTGATTATTTACTTATTGATGTCAACACAGAATATGATCCTTTGACTTTCACGCAATATAGAACGTAGACCTGCCGTTCTGTACCCCAATACACACTCCAAGCAATTGTTACAGGCACAGATTTCTGGAAGGACCCCCCCTGTTCCCGAGGGCGTCAGTCGGGAAGTCGGCTCTAAGAACCCTGAAGACGCCCTGGTTCTCCCAGTTTTTTCTGGACGGCTTTGTGCGTACTATGGGGTACCAAGACAAAGGAATCATACACGCGATTACAGTGAACTCACAATTACCAGTATAACTTAACAAAAAAAAAAAAAAAAAAACAGAAAGAGACTTACGAACTTGTACATATAGCGATTCCTATTTACTTCTATTTATATCTCCTACTAATCTCTCATTGTTATTTATTATTTATCTATATTTATTTATTTATTTATTTATATATTTAGCGCTGGAAAAGATATTCAATAAACAACGTAATGTACCGCGAGAATCGAATAAAACATTGAGTTGATGGGCCGCGAAATCCGAATGGGAAGCGGCCCTTAAACTACAATTTCAATCAATCAATCAATATTGATGTCATTGACTTGAGAACGATACTAGTACCTGTATCGAAACGTCGTCCTGAATAAACTAGAAGTTGTTATCCATAAGCAATTTGTTTATTTATCTACTTCCCAACTTCTAAATGCCACTTAAGGATACCAAGTTATATTAAACTAACTTAGGTTAGATCCCGAGTAAATTATATGAAGGATACCTTGAATTCAACTATAACCACTTTCAAAGAGTATGGTACCAAATGACACATGTTATAAATGGAAAACTGATTGTATTCTATCATTTACAGATGACACATGTCATACCGAGAGTGTCGTGCAAGAGGAAATGCGAGAACTTGACGAAAAGTTAGGTACGCTACTTGCATGGATAATAAAACCGAAGTTATGCTTTTTGCAACTGGATCGTTACATTATATAATTCAACATTCGGTAAATAAGGCAATAACTGACAAAGACTGTTCACCCTTTTTTTCCAGCGGTCGACCGGTGCAACAAGTCCATCTGTGCCCTGACATCGTGCGCTGTATAACAAGTCCATCTGTCCTATGACATCGTGCGCTGTATAACAGGTCCATCTGTCCTCTGATATCGTGCGCTGTATAACAGGTCCATCTGTTCCCTGACATCGTGCGCTGTATAACAGGTCCATCTGTCCCCTGACATCGTGCGCTGTGTAACAAGTCCATCTGTCCCCTGACATCGTGCGCTGTATAACAAGTCCATCTGTCCTCTGACATCGTGCGCTGTATAACAGGTCCATCTGTCCTCTGACATCGTGCGCTGTATAACAGGTCCATCTGTCCCCTGACATCGTGCGCTGTATAACAGGTCCATCTGTCCCCTGACATCGTGCGCTGTGTAACAGGTCCATCTGTCCCCTGACATCGTGCGCTGTATAACAGGTCCATCTGTCCTCTGACATCGTGCGCTGTATAACAAGTCCATCTGTCCTCTGACATCGTGCGCTGTATAACAAGTCCATCTGTCCCCTGACATCGTGCGCTGTATAACAGGTCCATCTGTCCTCTGACATCGTGCGCTGTATAACAGGCCCATCTGTCCTCTGACATCGTGCGCTGTATAACAGGTCCATCTGTCCTCTGACATCGTGCGCTGTATAACAGGTCCATCTGTCCTCTGACATCGTGCGCTGTATAACAGGTCCATCTGTCCCCTGACATCGTGCGCTGTGTAACAGGTCCATCTGTCCCCTGACATCGTGCGCTGGCCGATCCAAGTGTTTTGTCATAGTTGCGGACCGTTCAGCTTAGTAGAGGATCGAGGGTAATGTGTCTATATGTGTTGTAATCACTACCGTTACCCGATCTGGCATTACTAAATACAGGAGTAACACTCCGCTAGGGACGGGTCGCTGAACACTTTACACCAACCGATGTACACCGGTGAGGTTTGTGAAAAATGGTTCGGGAAAGTAAGTTTCGTTACGTTGTGAGCCATTACGACAGCTAATACGCCAGCTGTGAGCTATTTTGCTTACGTTGTAAGCAAAACAATTACTGAGAAATCTCAAGTTCTAGGAAATCTCCACTCAAAGTTTCTCAAATTTGGCGATACATATCGCATGCTGATAGCAAAATACGAGCGTAGCGTGCAAGATCTATAGCGTTACGTTTCGTAACTTGTGTCTGATTCCGCTTAGCCCGGGGCTAGGGGCCGTATGAACCAACGTACTTCAAGATCCTCATGGTGCTCAAATGAACAGACACAATCAAAGCTTGACTGAGATACATCATTCTCTAGATGAAGACTTTACAACGAATATTATGGATTAAGAACGCTGATCAGCGATACGGATTTGATATTTTTGGAACATCATGATGTCTTGCCGGCATCATTGAAAACTGTTGACCGCTTCTCTCTTGCAGGAAACTAGCCTATGTTTATGTATACTATCATTGTCTTTTGAATTTGATGCTAATACTGTTATATGGAATATGGAATGGGTCTTTGGATTATGGACGCGGATATTCTCTAATGGACGACGGCAGAATTATGAATGACGGACCAGACGTTTGTAATTGTTTATTGGCGAAAGACACGATTGATGTGTATTTTTGAATATCAGTCAAAACAAATTTTACAGCTGTGAACGAAATATCACCAGAAATACATGACCATTATAGTAACACCATTCAGGGAGTTAATGAATATTAATATGCAATTATCTTTAGGATAGCACTTAAATAATACATAATATCCTTATGTTGGGAAGTGAGCAACCCTCACTATGTAGGCATCTGATCGTCCGCACTCAATGCTGGAGGGCTGGACTGCTCGGCTACTTCGCCCCCAGATCAACTGCCAAGGGAAATGAATATTAAATACTATCTGAGAAGGTTGTCGTATTTACAGCTGTTTTATTTTTTCTGTCAGGTGGTTAACGTATGGCCGTATAACCCGAAGAGTGTCCCGTGTTGTGTCCATCATTATTGTTTTGTTGAGGCGATCATTATTTATTGCTGAAGGTTACTCATGCTACACCTGACGCTCACAAATAAAATGTTTCGCCCCTGATCGTACGTCTTTCATACACACAGGAGGATAACCGTCGGATATGACCACAGCAATGTTGTGCCTATTGATCGGCCTTCCTGGACACCAATTCCATACAATTTGGTCCACCTGTTCACCATCCGGCCAGTGCCAATCGTGTGCCATATAGCCCTTATCGGTTGCACCAATTAGAAAGCCCGGCATATCGGTGGCGGGAACTACAAAATATACATGTAGTTATCATAATTACAATACATCCTTGATTGATTGATTTTTTGATTGATGTTTATTCACCAAATAAAGTAATATATATATTATACACTCCAATGAATATCGATAATTAAAGGGAGACTAGTAAATGCTGTAGGATACAATAAACTAATTGGCGGGAATAAAACCCCAGAGGGCTATCTATACATAGATAACAAATAATACATGGCATTGGAAAGAAAAAAAAAACTATAGATTGATATGGTGAATATATCTGAAATAATTGCACTGTGAAAATAGGTCAGTCTTGAAGAAGATATGTAGTAATTTTCGATAGGAAAAGAGAAGCAGATTCGATGCATTTGAGTTGAGGCGGCAAATTATTCCACTCTCGTGATCCAGTAATTTTAACGGTATAAAATGATAAGTTAGACTGATAAAATGGTCTATACAAGTTGGTTAATTGTCCCCTGGTATGATGGCGGTGAATATCAGACTGTTTGATGAAATAGTCCTGAAAATTTATTGGTAAAAATTCTTTCTTGTAGAAAAATTTATGCACAAGGAGAAGGGAAGAATATTTGTTCAACTTGAGTAGGGGTAGGATGTTCAATCCTCTGAACAGAGGTAGTGTATGGGCCAGTTTAGTTGAAAAGGTTATTGCCCTGATCGCGCGCTTCTGCAGTATAATTAATGGGTTTGAATGGGTAACATATGTATTTCCCCATAAGAAGTTACAATAGTTCAAGTACGGAAATATGATAGAGTAATATAATTAATGTCTTTTTATTCAAGAAGCTTTTGATATGATTTATGATGCCAATATTTCTAGATACCTTATTACATATGTAATTTATATGAATTTTCCAGTTCAGCTGATCATTAATAATGAGGCCTAAGAATTTAAATTGATGGACAAGTTCAATTTCTGTGCCTGAAACAGATAATGAAGGTATGTTAGTTGAAGGTCTATGGGTATTGGGTTTGACTAACATGTATTTGGTTTTCTTTATGTTCACCGATAAGCGGTTACAACAAAACCAAGAATGTAACTTCTGGAGTTCATGGGCCATGGTGTTAATAGCCTCGACAGGGTTATTTGAAGAAAATACGGCAGTTAACAAACATTGAGTCCGATAATACTCCACTGAAATCTACATTTTGTGATCTGTTAGATAGATAGCTACTAAACCAGGTATTCGATAAATCTCTAAAGCCGTAGTGGTTAAGTTTGAAAAGTAAGATAGTGTGGTTAACTGTATCAAAGGCTTTAGATAGGTCAAGGAAAGAAACTATACTATAACGTTTAGATTCTTTGGCTGTAATGAGAGCGTCGTATAAAGACGAAGCTGCTAATGCAGTGGAATGATTAGCTCTAAAGCCGTATTGGTCATTGGAGAAAACATTGTTAGTATCCAGAAATTCTGATATCTTAGAAACGGCAAGTTTCTCCAATATTTTACTAAAACAAGATAAAATAGATATTGGTCTATAGTTTGAGAGGCAAGATGGATCGTCGCATTTAAATACTGGTGTAACTTTGACCCTTTTAAAAAGATCAGGAACAATCCCGGAAGAGGAGGAGCAATTCATTATAGAGGAAAGTGGTGACGAAATGTCATCAGAAACGAGTTTAAGAACAGACGTTCGAATATCATCTAGACCAGGCGCAGTGGATTTCAGACTCATAATTGTTTGCTTTACATCTTCTGAGATTACTTGTGCGAATTCAAAAGTTTTGTGGACAGGCGCACCTAAGTAATCAGTGAAAGCTGATACTGTACTCGGTATTTGAGCATCAAGATTGGCAGCGACTGAACTAAAGTATTGATTGAATTTATTTGCAATTGTTTCATTATCAGACACTGTTTCACCGTCAATTGTAAAGAAATCCGGTATTTTGGATTTTCTATTTCTACTCAGGAGTTGTTTTAACACTTTCCACCTTCCTCTGACATCTTGGTTACATTCGTTGAATTTCCTTTCGAAATATAATCTTTTAGATAATCGTATAGAGTGATTAAGTTTGTTTCTATAAGTTCTGTACTGAATGCGGATGTTAATGTCCTGGGTAATAAGAAGCAGCCGGTATAGTTTTTTTTTCATGAATAGACTTTAATATTCCAGGCGTGATCCAAGGTTTAATGATCTTTTCCACAGAGGGTTTGATAGTGGTTACAGGACAACATTCGTCATAAATTGGTTCAAATTTTGAGAGGAAGCTCTGTATGGGAATGTTCGGGTCATTGTAGTTATGAGCATTAATACTCCAGTCAACTTCTTTAATTTTTTGTACAAATAGATCTTTTTGGACAGATGTCATTTTTTGATAGTTAATATTTTGAACTGAGACCTTGGGAGCAGACTTGGCATTCAGAATGTGGAATATCGGGAAGTGGTCAGTGATATCAGTTAGGAATATACCAGATAAAATATTGTCGTCATGGAAATTGGTGAAGATATTATCAATGAGAGTAGATGAACGTTCTTTAACTCTAGTTGGTTTTGTAATTTGCGGAAAAAAATACTGGGACTTAAGAAGTTCAAAGAATTCTTTAGATGGTACTTGACGATCGGTTTTGAAAAGATCAATATTGAAATCCCCCACCAAAATACAGTTTTTCTGAGCGATATTCGATTTCTGAAGTGTTGAAAGTCAAAAACGAAGGTATTAATACTTTTGTTAGGGGGTCGGTAGAACATACCAACTAGATATTGCTCATCATCACAAACTAATTCTAAAAATAGAGATTCATACTCATCCTCCTCATCTGAGAGGGAGAGATCATCTCTTATCTTACAAGATTGTATAGTTTCATGTATATAAAAAATCAACCCTCCTCCCCTTCTATTTTTCCTCGATGCAGTGAATGGTGTATAGCCAGGAATATCATATAACTTTTCAGTTGTGGGATTTAGCCAGCTTTCGGAGAAGCCCAAAACTGAGAACTGATGTTTGAGATTGTGAATAAAACCTGTAACTTCTGAAAAATGTTTCTTAAGACTCCTAACGTTCAAGTGTAAAAATGAAAGTGTATTATTTTTACTAATGGAAGGCAGAATATTAATTTCCTGGACAAAAGACGTGTCAGTGTAATACTTAGACTGGTGAACGTTAATATCGTTCCAGTGGTTGATTTCCAAATCATTGTCATCTGTCGGAACTTTAGAATAGTCAATATCGTTTAGCTCGACAGGATTAAAGCATAAGTTTTTAATAAATTCAAGATTAATAGAAGAACATGGAGAACAAGAGGTTACATATTCTGGGATATCTGCATTAAAGAAAGGTAAGTAAGAAGCAGGGTTCAGGAGTGGAACCTCCTCCTCAGTAGTGTTATTATTATCCATGGTCAATGATTTTCATACGGATAGACTTGCCTATTATCACAGTGATGGGGAAACGAATTGATTGAGGAAAAAAACAATAACAACGTCAAAAACATATATACAAATATAAAACAGGACAAGGGGGTATGGCTAATTATGATACGTCAGCTAAGATAGCGACGTTCAGTAATTGGAATGTTGGTAGATCACCATTTAACTTCACTGGATGTAATGGGCAATGATAAACAGTAACCTTTGTTGGCTTTGAACGTATTACTTGCGCTAATCTACATTATCGGCGGTGACCGCCAATTATACGGCAAGCACAACCTCTTCGCACGCTTTTACCGTCATATTACAACCGGTCGAAGCATGTACTCTTGCACTATGCTTTCGCGTTAGACGATTGACCAGGACCACCAGGGTAAAAGACGATATGTGCATTCATACGGTCAAACAAATCAACCCAAGTTCCTAGTTTTGTGTCGTCTTATATAAAGCTATAATACATATAATTACCGTGATAGTAGACAGCATACTGTACCATGGTACAATGTTGTGACCAAAGGAGTTGCACTCACACAGAAATATATACAGTGAAATGGAAGTATGTTTAGGCTCAACGTGAAATGAACACGTCACTTGCTGGAGGTGAAAATCAACCGGTGTACGAGTAAACAATTAGTGTTCCGGCTGTGTGGTACTCAAGTTGCCAAGGTCTATAGCTATATAAGATTATCTGTGTATACAGGTGTATGAAGACAAGAATGCCTCCCAGTGTCACAATGTTAAACAATGCCAGTATGTTACTATTTTTTGTCCGGTGTTGTTATTGTTCTTGCTGAAACATGAATAGAAACATAAGATATAAGACGCGGAACAGCGATGAAGATCTGATAGCCTGTGTTGGAAGTTACGACAACACAACAGTTCCTATAGGAGTACAGTCATTTCCCCCCCCCCCCTGTCATTTTCCCCC
>JAVTVY010046508.1:0-21309 GCA_036873755.1 Hanleya hanleyi
ATAATGAATAGGACATCGGTGTCCCTGGGCAAGCCTGCCAAAGAGGCGACGAACCTGGGGAGCCGCCATATGGCTGAAATACAACCGAGTGCGACATTAAACACCAATCAATCATTATTTGATGACGGACCAACCAGCGCGTTAGTTCATGTGGTAGAGAAGACCACTTTGGGTTTGGGAGAGCGAAGCTGGAGGCTGGATCGAGTCAGACCAAAGCCTCTAACAGTGGGATTACTAGCGTCTAGTCCGTCATTCATAATCCAGCCGTCGTCCATTAGAGAATATCCGCGTCCATAATCCAAAGACCTATTCCATTTCCATATAACAGTATTAGCACCAAATTCAAAAAGACAAAAGTATACATAAACATAGGATTGTTTCCTGCAAGAGAGAAGCGGTCAACAGTTTTCAATGATGCCGGCAAGACATCATGATGTTCCAAAAATATCAAATCCGTATCGCTGATCAGTATTCTTAATCCATAATATTCGTTATAGAGTCGTCATCTAAAAAAAGATGTATCTCAGTCACGCTTTGATTGTGACTGTTGATATGAGTACCATGAGGATCTTGAAGTACATGGGCTCATACGGCCCCTAGCCCCGGGTTAAGCGGAATTAGACACATGTTACGAAACGTAGCGCCTGCTGCTCAATTGGAGCAATTGAGGTTAGATCAATGACTGGCTGGCCAGATATCGGCAACCTCCCCACAGCGCATGCTCCATTTCGCAGGCTCCAATAACATCCCTGCCTCCAATAGCGGAAGTTGACCTTTCCCTTACTGTCCAGAAGTGTCTTTGAAGTAACTTTGAAGTAACTTTGAAGTGTGGCCATATTTCAACCTTGAAGTGCAAGGCTCAGAGTCAGAAGTGTGCTTGCAGTGTGGGTATTGTTTTGTAGCAATGCCATATAAGGGCATTGAAGTCACAATGAAGTCACAATGAAGTCACTTAGAAGTGTGCCTCAAATATTTTAATTAGGTACTGCAAAGGCACTTCATAGACACTTCCACAGAAGGGTAACCTTCATAGGCACTTCGGAAGTGCTCTTGAAGTACCTAATTAGAATATTTGAGGCACTTCAATGTCCTTATATGGCAAGTCACTTCATCCACTCTTCTACAGAAGGATACCTTTCATATGCACTTCTGAAGTGCTCTTGAAGTACCTTATTAGTATCATAGCAAATCCGTGTGATGAAAAGGTATGTAAAGCCACGAGATATTTACTTTCCCAGAAAAGAATACACAAATATATATTTGAGCACAGAAAGTTTTATTCAGAGAAAATACAGAGTGAGACAGAACAGTATATCATAAAATATTTACAATAAACTGCTAGCACAAATCCTTGAGACAAAATACAGCACAGTTCTTTTTTTTGTATGCATTTACATGCAGTCTTTGGTATGAGAATTTATTGCAGTATTATTATTCAAGGGTGACCGTGTTCTTTTCCAACTTGAACTTGAAGCAGCAGATCTTTCGAAGGATAGTTTACTTCAGTTGCCCTGAGGTCCACTCGGACGTAACCCAACGCTGAAACCCACCAGTCTGAATTGTGAACTTCTTGGCCTGTGGCGATAAATACATGCATATAATTAAAACCTGATCAGTTGTATATATGGTTCCATATGACATGCAATCCAGTTTTTTTTTTTTTTTTTTTTTAATACACTCAGGATGATTGAATAGGTTTACTACCATAAAGGATAAAGAATGGAACACATCCCTATGATTTACAAAAGATTGATGAAGATGTCTATTATCCTTTCTTTAGTACTCCATGATATACAACAATGGAGATAAACAGTTTGTGTGATGTTCTAGCCAATATACACTATGAAGAAATCAACCATACCTGCATGTAGGTGTGCTCATTAAATTTCCCATCAGTCGAGTGGATGCTTGAAGTGAGCCGAGTTCCTTGTTGCAGCTGTGTTCTGGAATTATGAAAGTATTGACAAAGAAGCCATTAGAAACAATCATGTGGATTTTGATAATTTGTCTTTTTTTAATTCCTGGTTCAACTAAATCTTCATGCAAGACTTCAAATAACAAATAAATGTTTATTAACTACAAATTGTATTCTTAAATTTTTTAAATGAAATAAATGTATGAAATGAAATATTCTCATTTCTCAAGATGTGGGTAAAAATGTACAATTGAAGTGTGAAGATCCTTAGCTTTGGTATATGAGCAGTGCAATCAATAGACAAGGAAAATATAGCCTGTTATAATGGTAAAAATTAAGTCTAATCATAATTGATTATACTTTTTCTGATTGCAGCTAAAACAGGTAATGCTAACATTTTATTATCAATATATTCTAAAACTTATTTCTTTACCATTTTGTCAAAAATCTGGTATGGGAATATTCTACATTCTGCAAGGGAAAAAATCAATACAATTTATGAATCAATAAAAAATCAAAACAACAAGATAATTTATGTAGAGCTACCATCCCCCCAACCAGTTAAATCCACCTGTTTTGACATGAACTGAACAGATTTGTGATAAAAATATCTCACCCTCAGGGGATTTCCTCCAGGGGTCCGTGCCAATCTTCATATGAGGTCCCCAAGCCTGGTGTTTCCAAGCTGACAATTCACACAATCATAACAATGGCATTTAATCCACACTGCCTTGATCAACCTGGATAGATCTGAAAGTGATATTGGGACAGAGATATGGATATTTCGCCATGTTACATGACCCATTAAATTTGACTGCAATTATAAGGTGGAGTACATTATAATAACCTGCAGTCCATATAGCAAAATATTTATTGAGGCCAATATCAATTTTTCAATATGTCAAGGGAAACTTGTTGATAAAATAAATAGCTGAGACTCTCAGGTCTACATCACTGTTCAGCCCAGTTCTTTGCTTATTAAGTTATGAAAAACAGAAAAATTTTAGTTATATTTATAAGTTACTTACCATATCACTAGCTGCTATCATCACCATCTGCAATACAGTTCTTCAAACCTCCATAGTTCTAACTTAACAGGAATAAATCCATCTGATTTCTGCAGTTGGAGAGGTCAGCCATTTTGATTGTTATCGTCTGGTGGCGCCCCCAGTGTTCAATTAAATTTTCAAGGGCAGATAACTCCACTCATTTTGGCAAAGACAGTTCAGAATATAAAGATTTTTTGAAACAGAAATTATATATATTATACTTAGTGATAATGATGAAGAGGATAATATAAAGTATTCTTTAATGGGTATTTTTTTGTTGCTGACATTATGTTAGGACTGATTCTTCTAAAAATATTTTGCCATTTTGTCCAATTTTACTATAAAATCATGGATTTGGAATGACTATAAAATCTGAATTCAACAAGATTTCTTATCTAATATGCGAGAGACTGGTGTTATTAATGTCTTTATTCTATTCAAATAGAAACCCATAGTACTGATCACTTTAAAATATCAAAAAATATGTTCACATTTCTGAGTAATATGTCAGTAACCACATGTGAATATTTTACACAGTTGTAGCTATTTTGAAATGTGAAATACAAATCTGATGTTTGGTGGTTTCATTGAAATGAGATTTGATGTCACTGAGTGACATCAAATCAGCCAACTTTAAACTGGGTTATTCCCAGAGCTAATTAATATAACTGAAACTTGTAAACATGTAGTTCTAATTTATAATGTTATGTTACTGTAACAGTTTGTGGGAAAATTCCAATAATCTAGAAATCCTATTGGATTGAATCTTATAGGATTTTTCAGAATCTATTATAATAGGATTTTTTCAGAATCTTATAGGATTTTTCAGACTCTTATATTTTAGAAGCTCATATGATTTTTTAGAATCTTTAGGATTTTTCAAAATCTTATAGGATGCTAGAAGATATTTTTGCAAGGGGAAGTCCCCCAGGTTATGCTATATAACTGACAAAGTCCAAGAAGTGTCTTTGAGGAGTACCTTAGATTATGCAGAACAAAAACAAAGTCTCAGAAGTGTCTCTGAAGTGCCCTAAGTTTTGCTGAAGAACTGACAAAGTCCAAGAAGTGTCTTTGAGGAGTACCTTGGATTACGCCGAACAAAAACAAAGTCTCAGAAGTGTCTCTGAAGTCCCTCATTTTTTGTTATGAAATTGACAAAGTCCATGAAGTGTCTTTGAGGAGTCCCTTGACTACTGCCTTTTTCTAATGAAGTACCTTTGAAGTGTGCCAATATTTTTCTCTGTCGTTGAAGTGCCTTTCAAGTGTACTGTTCAGAGGCACTTCTAGGCACACTTCACATGAAGTGTGACACTTCTGGACAGTAAGGGTTAATAATCTGAATCGGAACAATGAATCAAGTGCCAAAGGTACCAGTACTTCTCTAAAATACATCAACACTCAGGTACTTTTTGCTTGATCTCTAATAAAAAAAATTGAAATCAAAATCGTAAATGTTGGTTGTTGATAACAAATTTATACAAAATTATTTTTTTATACAAGGTGGGAGTTTTGTGGGATTTGTTTTTTAGGGTTTTGTCTGTGAGGGTTTCGTCAGTGGGTGTATTGAAAACTGGAACTCCCCCCTTATCCTTAAAAAGTATAATCACAGAATCAAAAGACAATGAAAAAAGTCCACATTCTTTAAGGTAACAAACCTCCATTGAATGTGGCTGTTATACTTACTACATGTAAGTAAGTGGCGGTGAAATGGTTTATGCTATATTTTATAATTCATTCCCAGAAGAACCATTGTCACAGGTTAATAAAGAAAAAAATAGCCTCATTTTCTCCCCCCCCCCCCTCCAGCCCTTTCAACCATGGTTGCCATGGCATTAGACGCCATGTCCTCATTCCAGGAGCTGTCATTTAGAAAAATGATGGGGAATGGATACTGATCTTTCCATATTTTTTAGAGGAAAAGCCAGGCTATTCGGTGTTGTATGTCAATAGTGGCCGTGAATATAAGGGAATATAGTTTTGGTGAGATGTGCCCAGTTTATTAACTACATAATAAGTACGGCAAATATTTAGTGGTTTGTGACCTCAAATACAGTTCTTGAAAGACTGTATTGAGAATGGACCAGTTTTCGACACTGACACATTCACCATATCTCCGATGACAATGACACAATTACGCACGTGTACCACATACAATGAGCCTTACCCGACGATCTTTTACACAAAGAAGATGAATACAAACGGTTTAGCAGTGTTTAGATAATTTCTGGATTCACAAACAGCACATGTTCAAACAACTTATGAAAAATCACATCGAGGGAGACTAATCTGCCGCTATAATCACATCAGGGGCGATAACTCTGAGTTAACTTAAATATCCATTGGGTTCCTTGTTAATCTCCCCTCATCATCATAGACAAACATACTTGGGAGTGTAATTGTGTTGTTGTTGATGTTCACTCTTGATTACTCAATATAAATGCAAAATAATCAATATCACATTCAAGGAACACACTTTACTTAAATCAAATTATCTATATTTGTGTTCATGAGAAATTAAAGTTGAGTTAAAAAAATATATAATAATAATAGCCTGAGAATGAGGATGCTATTTATCTTGTGTGCATATATATCCAATAAGATATGTGTTTTCATTGGTTTGTGTATGTGTTCAAATATACTCAATTTTGTGCTACTGATGCTCTGGCTGGTCGAATCGTCATATTTTTGTTCCTGTGAACCTTGATGAAAACAAACTTTCGTCTTGCTCATCAATACGACAAAAAAAGTATTGTCCCATCCAGAGAAGCCGTTAAAAAAATGTTGGTCCCTGCCCTAAATTAACCGGTCCCGTCCTCCTGGTAATTTTTGCCTGATCCCGAATTGTTTGTTTCCATCAAACATTTCTTCATCTACCAGGGTCCCATTCAAATACCGCCAAGTCCAAGGGGTTCCTTGTGCTTTACATGGTTCGTATTCATACTTTATCACGGTTAGGAACCAACACATTTAATCTGAGTATGGTGGGATTGATTCAAGTGGAATTTTGTTGTCTTGATTATGATATGTCCAGTATACACAGGTACGGCGGAGCCGCGGGGGCTATGGGGGCTGAAGCCCCCCCCAATAATTTGGCCCAACTTTTCTAAAATTCATATGATGTCAACGCAAAAATACTTCAATGAATACGTATTTTCGAAATTACAAGCGTCTAGTCCGTCATTCATAATCCAGCCGTCGTCCATTAGAGAATATCCGCGTCCATAATCCAAAGACCTATTTCATATTCCATATAACAGTATTAGCACCAAATTCAAAAGACAATCATAGTATACATAAACATAGGCTTGTTTCCTGCAAGAGAGAAGCGGTCAACAGTTTTCAATGATGCCGGCTAGACATCATGATGTTCCAAAAATATCAAATCCGTATCGCTGATCAGTATTCTTAATCCATAATATTCGTTGTAAAGTCGTCATCTAAAGAATGATGTATCTCAGCCACGCTTTGATTGTGACTGTTCATATGAGTACCATGAGGATCTTGAAGTACATGGGTTCATACGGCCCCTAGCCCCGGGTTAAGCGGTATTAGACACAAGTTACGAAACGTAGCGCCATAGATCTTGCACGCTACGTTCGTATTTTGCTATCAGCATGCGATATGTATCGCCAAATTTGAGAAACTTTGAGTGGAGGCGCTTGGTGGAACAGCCCTGTTTTATAAGTTTCTGCAATAATGTTTTGTGACGTTGGTTAAAATCATCACATTTAACACAGGATCTAGCAAATGCTACTAAGCGAGATATGTATACGCCATATGCAGGTCCCACTGGAATACTACTATCCAAAAAGGGATAGTTTACGATGTAAACTAATGAATAGTAAAATGAATTTTCTGTGTCGCATATCTATCGCACAACTAAAACTATTTACAACTGTTCAGCATTATTGGGACAGCCAAATCTCTAGTTTTTATTACCGACATTGGTTGGCAACATTTAGGTTCACAAAATCATTAAGAAAGAATTCAAGAAGACAAAATAAGGTGATGAAAACAAAAGCATATTCTTCATATTTATTTTGTCAATCACATGAACACCTTTATCAACATGCTCTTTACAGTTCGCAGTCTTAGGTGACTAGTACCTTCGCCTAATTGTGCTATGATACCGAAACGGTTGAGCAGGAGTGACCATTACTTTCAGCAAAAACAGAAAAAACACACACAAATACACACACGAAACAAAAAATTAGACAGAGAAAGACAAACAACCGATAGAGTGACGCGAAAACACCTATATCTGTATTGAAATCAGATTTTAATTTCCGATAAGTTATAACCATGAGAGGCATCGTTGCTTATTAACATGATTTACAAGTTGTGCTTGTAAATGCTGCTCTGGTACACGCTATAATAACCAGTCAATTATGACTGCATGATTACTCCAAAAATCGACCAAATATTCGCCTCAGATTCTCGTTGTTGATGACTTCCTTCGCTGCATGTATATCAGCCAAGTTGTACGTATTTTATCACATTGTTTGATATAGTGAATGAATTCGTCAACAATGAGAATCGGTTCTACTTACCGGTGGTGCAGAAGTTGAACGTTCGCTGGCGGCGGCAGAATTTCCAATACACATGAATCACAAGGAGACAAAAGGTTCCCCAACAAGTAGAAAAATCTCTGTGCCAGTGACATGATCGAAGCTTAATTTATATATATGTATTGATATATATTAAATTATCTGTTCTTCCAATCGTCATTTTGCGTGACGCTGAATATTTCTTAAAAAGTTGGGAAAACAGGCAACACAAATGGAGTTTACACGAGCGAGGATTTCTTGCTTTATTGCTCGGAAATACGCTAGAATGCCTCTCCGGCCATCTAAGACCCCTGGAGCTTCCAGGGCCTTGGCGGCCCCTGGAACCTCGCCTAGTTGTGCTGTGATAGTAGCCCCCCTCCCCAATCATGAATTGCTTCCGCCGTGCCTGATACAAATACCTATATCTGTCGTTTCCATGCTTTGAATTACTGGAAAGCTCCAAGCTAACTAATATTAAAAGGGATGATGAGTTAATGCATGATTTACGTACAACCTATTTTTTACCATTAAATATATGCAACTGTATCGGTATTGACCTCTGTGAATTTGCTTCTCTGGTGCGGAGGGAAGGGGGGGTCCCGAGGCTTTTTTTAGACCTCACGGGGGGTCAGAATTTTTTTTAGGACTCCGAGAGGGGGGGACAATAACTTTTTTAAAGATCACTTGAGGGGGGTTGGCACTTTTTTTTACATATATTTCTTCAAAGCACCGCCCCCCCCCCCTCCGATAAATTTTGACCGGTCCCTTACTTGAGAGCGGGATCGGAAAGACAAGGCGGTAGATCGAATTACGCGACCCGCCACAAGACGAGAAATTTCGAATTTTAATAAAAACAAAAATGTTAGATTTAAATTTTTCGACTTTCATGACTACCTATATTTCTATATTTTGCATAACAATTAGAAATGATCTCTACTTTGTTCTGACATATTATTGCCTTGTCATCACGAGCACAACATGTGCGCTTGAGATGCGTGTCCGATAACTGTCCTGTCCGATAACTGGTTGGACACCCGTTCCCACTTATCTTTTGATAAAACTCAGTACCTGAAACACAATTTATTATGAATGGACTTTTATTCCATGGACTGGTTAACTCACTTAGACCATTAATCCTAACCTTTTGCATCAAGCAAACAGTTTAATGGATTTTTCCTAAATATGTTCTGTGAATTATGTCACAATATAAAATGAAACCTAAATACGTCAGAAACAGTGCCAACAAACAAAAAATGCTTGGCAAACGTGAACAAAGATAAGTCACACATGAATTCTTCTGTATCATATAGAATAAGCGTATCCGAAGACATTTTCAACGTGTTATGGAGAAATAAATTTTGAGACCCTCGGTTTTGAACGCGAAGGGGTGTGTCTGTCAAGATTCATTGGTTGCGTCAATTGGTGTCTATATGATTGGTCGTTCATATGCCATATAAGGATAGGCATACTGGTGTCTGTTACACGTGTAATATTGTTTTGTCTTCAGAACACGTGCTTAATTGAGTCTATTTCATGAGGCGTGATAATGCGTGAGCTACCAGGCCTTACCTTGCGCTCCCCCTCCCGCTACAAACGGAAACTATGTTTTTTTATGTGCTTTAGGACATGTCAAATAAGAAACAATTTGTTCAAAGTCGATAAACACGAACTATTTACATGGTCAGTGTGGGGAATTCTTATCGGTCGAGCCGTCAATAATAATATTCTACATGTATCCACATTGATAAGAAAGATTCAAGCTATGATTGATCTATTTCTTTACTATTAAGAAGTAAAAAAAAATATTATTTTGGAAGTAATCGAATCCTGGTCCTATGAATAGAGGTATGTATATATTGTATGACATTTTGCAATAGGAATATCATTGGGAAATATATATTAAAATATAACCGGAGAAGATTGTAATAAGTGTGCCCAGACAATTGGAACCCCTAAAGAATAAAATAGGAGGTGGAATATAGAGGTAGACTAATTTCTGTGATAAATGTATACGGATGATCGAGAGGAGATAGTACTTTAGTGATTCACCTTGTCCGCTCTATTGTTGACGATACCCCAGTTAATTAACTTGCCAAACACCTGTGGATTAACCCATCCACATATACCTCTCTTTAAAAATAGGGCAGTTTATACACGAAATGCTTCTGGAGAGATCATCACAGCTCGCAGTGGATCTCCTGCCACTAGGACCGCTTCAACCGCCACCTAATTTATAAATTGGAATGAACTGTCTTTCCTGATTGGGGTGATTATTTCACAACATAACTGTTATTATGTGAATGTAATATTTTATCTCAGTTTTAATATTTTCTTTATGTATTCATGTATAGAAATAAAGACTGAATTTTCCTGCATATCTAACTCGCTTAACCCGTACTCCAAATTAACCCATTTCTGGCATGTTGCAACGTATAAGGGCCCTAGTAATAGAAACAGAAGTACCAAATAGCATCAATATTTGATTTAAATTTATTATTATCATCAAACTATACATAATTTGGCTGGAAGGTGTGTTTAAATATTGTTTTCAGGTTCTTTAATTTTGAACTGTTTAGTGTAGACACTTGCCCATGCGAACTTTGAACATTTCGCCGTCAAGTCACATTAAATATAAACAACTTCCCCGAGACACATTTGACTGCACGGATCTTGAATGATAAGCTTGTGGATTTCGAATTGATGGAATTTGATTGGTCACATGTACCCTTCGCACTCTGTTGTGCGTTTCAGATATAATAATTGACTCAACTCCAACTGCGAGGCCATCATAGGCTTACTATGGATTCGATATTCAGGCTAGGAGTGTCCTAGTCCATAAATCGAAACACTTCATACCAATTTTTGCAGTAACTCATGACCATATGCATGTGTAATCTAACTTTTGACTTCCTCGGAATAGTGATTCTGCAGATATTGATAGATGACAATTATGTGTTTGATCCGCCATTCAGTATTCAGCCGTCGTCCATCAAAGAATATCTGCATCCTTAAACCGAAGACCTAATTCACATAATAGATTCAACACCAAATTAAAATAATACATCATAATATACATAAAATTAGGCTAATTTCCTGTAAGAGAAAAGCAGTAATCCGTTTTCAATGATGCAAGCAAGACGACGTCGTCATATTTCTGTCTGCATTGTCACGTTTTAAATAAATACGAAAATCAATTGAGGGGTGAAAAACCTTGTCAGTTTATAAATGAATGTGCATATGCACGCTACGATCTACTACATATTCAAGTAAACATTCATCCACACATTTGTCAAACATTTCCAAAGCAGTAACATGTATTCTTCACATACTAAGTTGAAAACTATACTAGCGTTCCAGTAAGCAGAAAGGCATGTTATGTCATGTAGATAAGTGGCCAAACAGAATAGGATCTAAATGGTATCTAGAACTCGAATTTGTGTGTGAAGATGGTAACTTTAGGAATTAAAATTGGTCATATATTCCAACCTTATGGTTGCAGCATACTAGAATCTGCCATTTTCACAATAATCCTCAGACAATATTCCATTTGTTGTATCTGTGAATTGACCCAGGATTTCAGCTGATCGACTACAGGTATAGTATAATTTCAATTTGCCCTATCTTTCAACCTATGGTAATATTTTATACCTTTGATATCAAACCTAATTTTATACATATATAGTATTCAAAGCAAGAGAACTTTATTATTCTTTGAATAATGTATAATTAGGCAAATATTACATGGAAATATGCCAGCTACCACCAGTCCAAAATATAATCCTGGATTAAGGGATGAGGCAAAATGAAATTGCATCTGTTGAAGTCAAGGATCAGTGCATAGATCACCTCTTCCTTTTAACTGAATAATGTGCAACTTAGCCATTATATTGACTACTTTTGTTTATTTTATTTTTAGACCAACTATTGTTGACAGATAAACAAAAAGTACACAAAACAATTAACGTGGGGAATGAATATTCTTAAGGTTAGCCGGGAATTCCTAAGACAACGTTGTTGTAGAAATACCTAGCTAATCAATCAGAATGGCTGATTAATATTTCAAACCAATCGCCAATAATCACTTCTGACACCACTTGTTTCAATATAAATCTTATGTTGACTTAATACATGTATGTTGGAATAATATATACAAATTTTGATAAAATATTGGAAAGCTCTCCTAAAATTCCTTCCTTGGTTGTTATTTGCGTTAAATTCCTTAACTTAAGGGGAGGTTTCGCAAGGTTTCCTCATGGTTTCCTTATTCCGTTCTGAGTTTCCTCCTTATATCATATTAATCAGTGCTGGTTAGTATTAAGGATTTCAGGTCATTCTTATAGTTAACCACAATGAAATTGTATGTATTAAATTATGAAAGGGTATGGTCTGCTAATTAGTGTTTCACACGACCTTGTATGCAATTCGAAAAAAACTGTCTGCATATTATTCGTGCCCCGATATTATAAGGATTGGGACTTTGGAGCTCACGGGTCCTGGCCAGCTTCTGGACATTCGTCTATTGGGCTGTGAAAATTTCGTTGTTTCATCTTTGTGTGAATGAATCATATCGGTAGGCATACTTTTTTTCTTCTAAGAACTAAAAGTCATGGTTTTGTATGTTTTAAATATGACTATATAATAAATAAAGTCAAGTGGATGCAGACATGAGATCCGATGGAAGGGAGGGGGTGAGGAAATAATCTCCCCTCAATTATTCTTTTTACTCTTTGAGCTAGGGGACTGAAACATAGCACACTATATCCTTGCGTCAAGCTCTACCAAAAAAATGTAAAAAATCCAAGATGGCGACTCTGATGACGTCACAGTGACGTAATTTTCAAAAATTGCCATTTTTGGTCGATTTTTCGGTCAGATTTTTCGATTTTTTTATTTATGCAATTTCTCCGCAAAAACTGCACGTTAAATTAGTAAATATTAATGTGATGTGAAATAAAATCGTTTTTGTATGCTTTTGATCGCAAAAAAACAGAGATTTAGAAGAAATATGACAAAAACATCGCTTTTCGGGTAGCCCCACGTGGCCGCCATCTTGAATTTACCCAAAAGTGAGTGAATAGGGTTTAACGTCGCTTTCAACATTTTTTCAGCTATATCACGACGGGGAAGGGAAGGGAGGGGAGAGGGAGGGGCAGGGGTACCTACTTGTAACAGAGCAGATCTAATGCTGCCATTTTATAGTGCTGTCCCATTGAAATATCATGCCGTAGGCAGACATGACCCCCCACTCAGTCACATTATACTGACACCGAGCGAACCAGTCACTGTTCTATCCTCTTAATGCTGAGCGTAAGCGAGGGAGCAACAAGTTCCATTTTTCAAGTCTTATGTATGACCCGGCCTGGGATCAAACCCAGTACCTACCGCTTACGAGGCCAACGCTCTAACCATTAGACCACCTCTACTCGGGGAGTTGTGCAAATAGGCACAAAAATACCTGAATATGATAAACTACAAAACTGCCGAGTTTCACTTCTCTATTTTCTTGTCATTCCGGTGATAGCGCAGAAAGTTTAATTTATGGCGTGAATATTCGTAAGAAGATGAACATTGCCCAGAATCATATCTGCTTTTAGGTCTCGGATATATTTGTCAGTGTTAGTGGAATGTTCATTAAAGTTAATCAGAATATATGTTAAAGGCTGTCCATTTGAATTAATCGTCTACTTTGGAGCTTGTCAAAATCCATAGTTAACCCTGCAATAATGTTCTTTTTTCAGCGTGTATAACAAAGAAAACTGACTGCTATTTCTTCGTTATATCGATCGATGATTTATCACGCTTGAAGTAATTTTTTAATTTTCTCTTTATAAAAATCCAGTACAATTTTATGTCTAGGGTCTCAATTACATAGGGAGACGTCATTATGTTCATACTCATTGGCATAAAGGTCATTTATGCCGAATACAATATATTATAACGTCTCCCTGTGTAAATGAGTTGCGGTGTATGGAACAACTGTACTGGGGTTTTATATGGAGAGACATACACAGTTATTTTAAGCATCATATATCATCGATATCACGGAGAAATTTATGCAGAATTAATTGCTGATTAACTGACGTCTATTCTATTCTACGGGTCAACTCTCGGTAGAACAAAATACACAGACATGCATTATATATGATGGTTGATCTGAAAGCAGGCTTAGTACATGCCTTACATTTTCAACCAATGAGAGACATGGAAATCATCTATTAAGAATCACTTTATGCCTTTAAGAATAGGAGAGTTGAGATGTCAGAAAGAATGCTCTGATTGGCTACCGGACATTCTGACTGACAGCTCGTTCAGAGAGAGAATGACAGGTCAAACAAAACAAAACATTCAGTGGACGTGACCAGGTTTTATTCTGCACTCAGATTAGAAATCACATGTTCCATCACGATAATCAAATGAACAACGCTAGATTACAACTTATGCCAGCTGGATTTAAATAAAGGCATGTCCCATATAGTTTCAATCACAACGACCATCCAGCAAATCGGTACAAGTACAGTCACTCAGCATATTCTTAACCACGAAGAAAACACTTAATATATTAATCTAACCATTACATGTGGTTTGCAGAATAGGTTGATACTCTAAAGTTATTCAGGAATGGGCGAAAATGATATCCACACCTGTGGGTCTGTCCTGTAGTACAGACAGAAAATACTGCAGTGTTTGTGTGTTTATCAGCATTTTGTAACCTCATGCCCCGGGGGCGCACAACCAATAAGTGTAAAAAAAAAGTTGTATTAAATGTCAAAATACACTATCAGAATGAATCAGCACGCGGCGTTTTGCTTCTGAAGTTTCCATATACGTTTAATCATGTCCTTAACAATACAAAACGAGGCATAAACCACCACTTTACATCAAGTCTTCAGATGCCGACATATTAGAAAATAACTGTTCTACAGCGGTTAAATGTGCGACTTGATTCTACATTCATAGACGGGAGAAAAGAAGAACCGGGATTTTTTTTTTAAATAAGTGGAGATGCGTTTTAGGGGGGTCACATTGTCATATTTGTTTTTCAGCGAAAACCTTTCGTCCTATAATTAATCAGTCAATGAAAAGCTCGTTTTAATTTAAAATGGCGCGGGTCGAACAACCAATCGCTGAAAGATTAATAAAGGCGGACTGTCACCTTATCTGTTAATATCTAAATTAACTGATAGTTATAAGGTTTAAGGGACTCTTGAAAATTTATCGGAAGGGGGGGGGGGGATTGGTGCATTTCGGGGAGGAGGGCAGCAAGAAGTATACTGGGGCCCGCCTCCCAGTCTCACCCCCGCCAAATACTTCCGTCGCGCCTGTATACTATGGGTGAGATACATATACACTATTTTTCGACTTATAGGTCGAATAATTTTAATGGGAATATGTAAAGGCCCAGTGGACATACAATATTTTCAATAAAAGATATAGATTTTCTCAAAATTTATGATTTGTTTAATCCGCCTCTGAAGTCCTTGATGGAGTAATAACTATCAGTCTTTATAGTTGAAGAGTAGTTATGTCCCACTGTGTTTTTTTATATATAAGATAATAAAAACATTAACGCACAGCTATTCGATGAAATAACAATTTCTTCAGTGCTCATTCAAGCTGACTTTTCTTTGGAGATATTTCCTACATGTTCGTAGCTAAAAATTCAAACATGAATACAATTATCGTCTTTCTTGGTATCGATGTTGTGAAATAATTATACGTAGATATATGCAGTGTTATTGCGTAATCTTGCAGAATATTGCAAAATATTACAAGAAGCAATCCTGTCATGCTGGAAATCCCCTGCTAATAATCATGGTATTCCCGATATTCTGGTAGCTTAGAAATTTGTACCTATCATGGTTTAAGAAAATAAGTCCTTGCAGTCGGAGATATCAGATCTGTAGTCAAAGCACACTACCTTACGCCCATTTCTTTAGGTTAAGTTATGATGATTAAATTTAAAATCGCGATCATGTGTAAGGACATATATTACACATATAATTTGAAACATCATTCATAGCTCAATAGACAAATTTATCAAAATAAGGGCATTTCCAATCATAGCACAACATCTTACACCCATTTTGAATCTATTTTCATATCCGCCATGGTTAAGCCAATAAAACAATACAATTGCACAGAGGCGTGAAGTTCGCTCCATCTCCATTTTCGAGGATCAGAGAAATCAGTTCTCAAAGAGGAAAGAGGCAAACGTGGGCACCACATACTTCAATGATTTGCAGTCGCAGATGCATTGTGAGATCGCTGCCTTCAGATGGAATGTCCGAGAATCTTTGAGAATGTTCACACTGGGCAATCATGCCTGGGGTGGACGTTTGGGAGACTGGGTGGACCATTCTCGGTGCAAATGGGCAGTGATTGGGTATCATATTGAAGCGCTCGTGGTGTCGAGTCCGGCTACTGTGTTTTTTAGTGGAAGAGCCGTCAATTTGCGAATGCGCATTCGAGTGGCTGTTTTGGGGATAAAGGTGGGTCATTCGCGGTCCAAATGGGTGTGGGATCTCAGTTTGAAGCGCTCGTGAGGTGAGGTCAGATTGGGTGGAATTCTAGGGGCAAGTGTCGTCAATACGCACATGAGCAGTCATAGAGTAGTAGAAAAAGGGCATTTGTGTGGACGTTTTGTTATAGAAGAGGACTATTTCTGATCCGAATCGGCTGTGTACGGTATCGTCCTAAAGCTCTTATCGAGTAGAGTCAAACCGGGGGAGATACGTGCATGCGTACTCGACGATAGTGGATAAACGACAGGGCGCGTTTGGAGAGTAGGTGGACCATCCCTCGAGGTGGTAGCAGTTTTGGTGGTGGTGGCGATGCTGATCGGCCGTCTTTAGGCCTTAACGCTGGGAAGTAAGGTCCCCTGCTTCTGCTATACCTGGTTCGTTACGTCTTAAAGCCATGACGTATTCAGATGAGAGAACAACAAGAAAGATTGCGTGTCATATATTTTCTTCTCCCTTTCATCACAAAACGCATGCGGGGGTGGCCCCAGTGGGTATGTTCACATAATAATCTTCGGCCCTGTTTGCTTTTGTCCGTTTGTCCCAAGCGTCTTCGGATAGTTTAGGATAATGTGACGACCGCATGTCCTGTAACAGCTGTTTGCGCATTTTGACGAAATGTGTTAAGGCCTCGATGGGCCTGAAAACAGGCGTTTAGTTAACCAGACATAAACAAACTGTTTAGTTGACCCTAAACAACTGGAGATGTTTATCCGTACTACTTGCACTTGCAAGTTGGGTGATTTCCGCACTTTTTTCTCTGCTTGAAGAAAAACCTGATCAAAGCATGAACCAATCCTTTAGTATATGTTTTGCATTGCGAGAAAAATAATTGTATTATTATTAAAAGATTTTACCAACATATCTGCACCAGCTGCTTACGGTTGCCATCTATATAAATGAATATTCAAGAAGTATATTTTTTGAAGAATATACTAATTTATTCAAACTGTCAAAGATTCTGTAAATACATTAACATATGTACTCAATAGGTCAACTTTTTGACAGGAGATAATCACTCAAGTAATCAAATTCATCCACCAATCTCAAATGTTTCAGATATTTTAGAACTACTGAACGAATACACTGTCCACTGTGTATAACTTTGTCAATCAGAAACATACCTCTCTGTGATAGTCACCATTTAAAATACAATATTTTCAATACAATTGTACTCTTGTCTTGATGAAATATTTTACCACTTGAATCATTCGATCACAGAAGTAAATTCAGTCAGCAACTATAATGCTTCAATGAATACAGTTGTCAGTCAAAACAACCAATGCAAATACCTTGAATACCAATAAATGTTCTCTGGTCAAATTTTTAACTACTTAACCATTTGATCATCACCTATTGTAATCAAATTTTAGCAACCATAATGCCTCTTAAGATTTCAGTTGCCAATCGAAACAACAACAACAAACCAATCCAAATACTGAATAATGAATCCTAATACATAAACTTTCGTAATTCTTTTCTACCCAATTAATCAGTCAGCAACCATAATGCTTCAATAGATACGGTTGTCAGTCAAAACAGACGACCAACAATGCAAATAGCAAATACCCCGAATACCAATAAATGTCAAATATTTAACCATTTATTCATATGTTCATCACCCGTCAAAACAACAACATCAAACCAATGCAAATGCTTTGAATAGCAGTACATTTACAAAAGTATTTTGAGTTAAGATATTCATAACATTACCATTCCAACCTCCCCCCGTCACCCACACACACACAATATTTAACCTATCATACATACACACACAGACAAAAATCCCACAGTTTTTTTTACAACAGTTACCTCAAACCGTTCTCCCCTCCCCGACATCTACCCACACCCAGATTGCATACATAATAATATGCTTGAATGTCCGCTGATCATTTGATCTTGTAATCAAATTCAGCACACCTTCTGGTATATTCACCATTCAAAAGCGAACCACTTCAATAAAACAGATTTTTCACAACAGTTTATCTTTTCTATATATATTAATCTGCCCAACAAAGAATGCAATGACATTTTACCTTCAACTTTGTCAAATAAGCTGTTCTCTAGTATTAAAAAATAATAGTAAGAATTAAAGATGAAAAAGTCATTTACATGGCTGTGAGACAATTAAGGCAAAATAATTTGAGTTATATCCCTTGGCTTGAAAAAAGATGACTGACAGTTATACCATATATGCTGATGGGATAAAAACTTAAAAGACAAGAAGTAAAATGGGTTTTCCTATCTATCGCAGTCTAATTAAATTTAGACCATAACCTAATCACTGTTATTGCTAGGATAAGCTTGAGCGTCTATGACGTAATAGATTATGTCATAAGCCCGTTTCCCGGATTCTCAGGTACACAATAAAAATGATCACTGAATTATACATTTCAGCATTTCATTTTACTCCTCTTGGCGACTCATCTGGTGGATGGCTTTCTCAAGCCTTGTGCAAAATTTCAGATATTTTGTTCACTTCAACTCGACAGAAGAAATTTAGCCAGGAACATATTTCTGTAGAGTGCTCAACTGTCAATTGATTACTCTGAGGCATTCTGAATCAAATATATAGTATGCAGCTAGCTGTAGCATATTGCCAGTAGTGACGGATTCAGGGGATATAACTCTTAGTGCCATCTTACCGCTAGCCTATAGTATTGGACCCTTCTACGGAGGGCCAATGATCGGGTGATGCAGCAACAACAACATTTTCCCAGTTAGACGCCAGATTTTGAAATCGAAAACGAGGCAGCGCTATGTCATCGGTCAACTGAGACAGTCACGTGGTTGTGTATGAAAATTGGGGTGGCTCCTATAAATAGTGATCCAATGAGAATGCTCGTCTTAGTTCAAAATGGCGAGGTCGAATGGCCAATCACTGAAGGGGAGACAGCTGGAAAAGTACACTATCACTGTCTGTCAATATCTTGATTTAACAGAGAGTAATACAGTCTAATCTTACCGCTCTCAAAGCAAATGTTCATATTGTTATCTCTTTAGGGGGGTTCCCAAGTAAGCTGTCGACCATTAAACACGTTGCTTTTTAAGCTGATTCAATTCGTGTGTTCTTTGAGATTCAATCCGGTATATATGTCAGGCGACACTACAACTGGCGACGAGTAAAATTAATTGGGACTTTCCGTGAACCGATGAAGTATTACAGACGAGCTGAAAATGTCGGAAATTGAACTAAATGGAATGCAAAAGTTCGACGCACATGGCGACCCCACACATCTGGGTCAAGCATGGACGCCGTGGCATCGTAGCTTTTAACTTTTCGTTGTCGTTAAAGGCGTCAAGTAAAATGCACAGAAAAAAACCTTGCTATTACATTGAGCCAGACAAGAGGTACAAGACATTTTCTTCACTCTGACGGAGGAAGACGGACAAAACGCCTACTTGAAAACGGTAAATACCTCGAATAAACATTTTGAGACAAAAGTAAATGTCCGTTATGAAAGGTACAATTTTCGTCAGATAAAACAAGAAGATAGTGAAACAGTAGAACAGTTCATAACAAGACTCAGACAAAAAGCAGTTTTATGTGAATTTGAGTCGACAGATGAACGAATTCGTGATCTAGTGATCCAAAAATGTAGATCACTAAAACTGAGAACAAAATTGCTTGAGAAGGGTCACTCGCTGACATGAGATAATTTGAGAACCATTGCAGCTACAATGGAAATACACTCTAAGCAAATGGGGTCTGCTCAAAATGATGCAGAGGCAGCGTTAAATCAGGTTAGTTCTGGCGCCACTGGAAAAGATTACAAATCGAAAACAAAACGTGAATCGGGACAAAACTTGAAATGTTTTCGATGTGCTCGTGTCGGGCATTTTTCGAAAGACCCACTTTGCCCAGCACGAGATAAAAAATGCACTGAATGCGGGAACAATGGATATTTTGCTGTTTGCTGAAAAACCCGACAGCCAGGCAAAAATAAAAAGAACTGGGGGAAAAAAGGAAAAGTTTATTCCGTTGAGTCCGAATCAGAAGACGAGTATGCATTCAATGTGGGTCAGAAATTAACATCTGATCGGATTGAGGTTAACTTGAGTGGATACCCTGTGGATATGATTGTCGACAGTGGTGCGACAGTAAACATTATTGGTAGTGCATTGTGGGTAGAACTGAAGAGAAACAAAATTAGATGCCACTCTGAGAAAACAAACAAGAAATTGTTTGCATACGGGTCAGGGAAACCATTAGACTTGTTGGGAAAATTCACAACTTGCGTGTCATTACCAGATAGAACTGAATGTGAGAAACATGTAAAAACTGAGTTGTATGTGATTAAAGGCAAAGGTCCAGCATTACTGGGAAAAGACACAGCAACACAGTTGGGTGTTTTGAAGCTGGGCAGTGTATATTCTGTAGAAGGGGATTATTCTGATCTTCTTGAGAAATACAAGTATTGTTTCACTGGTGTAGGAAAGTTGAAGGATTATCAACTGAAGCTGCATATAGATGAAAATGTTCAGCCTGTCGCGCAACGTATGTACAGAATTCCCTTCAGTTTACGAGATAAAGTCCGTGACAAATTAGACGAGCTTGAGTCACAGGGTATCATTGAAAAGGTGAACAGTCCTTCACCTTAGGTTAGTCCTGTGATTGTAGTGCCAAAGCCAAATGGTGATATAAGGCTTTGTGTGGATATGCGTCAAGCCAACAAGGCTGTTCTCTGAGAGAGACATCCGATTCCAACAGTGGATGAAATTCTCTACAATATCAATGAAAGTGAGGTCTTTACAAAATTAGTTATATTCTAATTCGTACCTCAAACGAATATAAATTATTTACAAACTAACACGAACGCTCTCTTTCATCATATAGGAGCAGGTCGTTAGCGATGTTGCATTCGTGCTCGTTTATTGGGAAAATTGTGTATCTGGAGCATTCAAGAAGAGCGGGTTATTACAGACGTGCGACATTAAACTAAGTGTTATAGACCATTGTAACGTTATTAGACATCGTCGGTCATCATAGCCCTACATCTGTATCAACATGTTCAGGAATGAATACAGTTATTGCGTGCCTACCGCCGGCCAGAAACAACCCCCGGCACAAGAGTCTTCTCAGGAGGAAATCTGTCTCCCACCCCATTGCGGCCCGGCAAACCCTTGGGAGTAGGGCAAAAATTTGACGTTCTGTTCATAATTATTATCATATCAACTGATATCGTCCAACGAACTCCTCAAGAATCAATCCTCCAAACACCATAGTCTTTAGTCTTTCTGCATCCTCTCGCCTTGATTGTGAATCACCCAACATGAGG
>JAVTVY010046509.1:0-21974 GCA_036873755.1 Hanleya hanleyi
AAACAGATTTTAACAAGAAAGTGATAGTATTCATTCTCGCCCAGGGCCCCTATAATATAGAAAAACTTATTATTGAAACCCCCTAATTCCTCATTGGCTCTGCTTGTGCATGTGTATATTTGTGGCATTATTTGCAAACTGGAAAAAAAAACATGTTTATTCTTTCAAGTAATATATGTATGTATGTGTGTATATATGTATTTTATGTATGTATGTATGTTCATTTCTCCCACACCTGCCTCCGTTATGTTGTTTTATATTTGTATGGAGAGGGTTTATATAAGTTGTCAGAACTTGTTACCCAATCCTTTTACCACTTTGAAGGTAATAAAATATGTTTAAACTAAAGTAAACATTGTGAAAGGGGAGGGGTGGGGATCTAGATGAAACATTGTAGAATTATAATTGCTAAAAAGTAATTTTTTTTTAAATATTTGGTTGCAGTGGAGAATCCCACCTTTGGCTTTCATAATATTCAAGCTGGTGCTGACGGTCTATGTTGACTTCTGGTTGATCTACACAGCTGATCGATATGAGGACATGGAAATTGACCTCCCTTGGGCAGCTTTCCTGACCAATTGGACATACACGTTGCTGGCTTTGTACTTGACAATGTCCACAACAGCAGTGGTCATATACCACGTGGTTCGATCTCTACACAACAGGAGGCGAGGTCAATCTTGGCTGTGTTCAACCCCGGGTGAGGCACATGGGACATTAATGCATGAGGACCTCCACTTGCGGCCAAAAAGGGAGGCAACTGTGGAGGAGGACAGTGCATCCGAGCAGGTTGCCATTATCAGGCGCGACTCCCCAACCTGGTACGTTGTGTTCATCTGGATTTTGTTCAACATGACCGCGGTAGCAGTGCCAATGGTGACGTTAATGTTTTTTGCATTTCTCTTTCCGTCGTTCTCTGGAGGAATCGACAATGACAACTTACAACTTCATGGTCTGAATACAGTGTGTATGTTGGTAGATTTCATGTTGAGTCCATTCCCAGTAAGGGTGTACCATGTTATCTATCCCCTTATATACGGCGTGGTATACATCCTCTTCACCGTAATTTACTGGGCAGGCGATCATAACAGAGTTGTATACCCTGGCGTCTTGGACTGGAATGAACCCGGGAAAACCGTTGGTATCATGTTTTTGGTCATTGCTATTATGGTAATTTTTCAGTTCCTTCTGTACGGCCTCCATAGGTTAAAGGTCATGATTTATCATAAAATGTTCCACTATGAGCCTATCGAGTAGATATGGTTCAATAATTTACCAAATGCAGGCCTTCAAGTGCCTCCTATATTTTTCTATATTTTTGAGTCATTCCTATATTTTCCTATATTTTACTCAAAACCTCCTATATGTCCTATATTTTGACTTTTTCTTATGAGAACCTTCACCAATGCTCTGAAATGAGTCAATTTGGCGTGGGAAAATCTCTTTCTTGAACCAAGCAGCAGAGCGGGTCTCCTCAACGACCACAACTATGACCACGTTCAGTGGAAATAATTTTATTAAACACCAAAAAACCACCAATTTTGGAACATACAATGTAGTAGTGACCTGTTTTACACCTCCTTATTTCCTATATTTTATAAGAACATTCCTATATTTCTCCTATATTTTGGCAAATTTCCTCCTATATATATATTTTCACTGTGAGCCACTTGCAGGCCTGCAAATGGTATCTATTATATTTCTGTAAGCATGTTAGGGAACAATCTAGGCAACGAAGATGGTGTATCAGGGAAATACCATGCAGAGGTGACACTATGAAAAATGTGTGCGATATTCTACGAGATTCCATAATTAACTGATGATGACCTACTCTGCCATTTCAAGTTGACATTGATTCACGTCTATTAGTTTGTCCCAACTAATCTATTGAGAACGTTTTGTTTGATTTTTTTGAGAATCAGAAAAAAAAATGTGTTCTGAAACTTATGTTACTGGTACAATGCAAATATTATAGTGTTCACCAAAATATTAGCAAACAACATCCAGTAGAGCTATCTGTTTGAAACATTTTCTGTTTTGTGTGGTCATTCTCTGAAAAAGGGTCTTGATCGAGTCCTTCAGACACGCATTCATACACGAAGGACCCCTAGGACCAGAACACCATTTAACCTGGTGTTGCGCATTAACATATTCCCACTGCTGGAAAATGTTTTTGGTCCAAGGAGTCCTTCATACTAAAAAATAAAAAATTATGAACCAGAACCATAACGTTTGAAGTTTTCGTAAGTAGATTAACGTGGCAATATACCCTGATACGGTTGTTCGTATGTCATGGTGTAGTGGATACGCACGTTGGATCATAAGCGCCTCAAAATTTTCTGTTACCGAGTTCGAATCCCAGGAGGGCAACATGTGTGATGTCAACAAGTTATTTCAATCATTCTCATTTTTGTAAAAAAAAAAAAAAAAAAAAAATTGCATTCAGTATATCTGAAATAAGATTTTAGGCTATCATTATGAACCAATTAAAAGTAAAATAAATATTGTTTAACGATGACACGATACCGTGTGAACATTACGGGTTAGTCAAACGTTGAAATACAACGATCAGTCGCTACGCGTTACAACGGCAATATCTTCACCTAAATTGTGTATTTATTCTCACAAATTCTCATAAATTGACTGCATCGTGGTGAAATAATAACGCTGTGGTACGGAACATATGGCTTTTATCATCATAATATTTAGACCGTTGATGGACAGTTGACGCCGACGACAATTTGTACATTTCATTGTGATTGACAGATGGCGACAAGAAATGCACATCCCTATGGATCGGCTTGCTATGGGCAAATACCCCGCCTTACCATACCATCTCCTTTAACCCAGAGAATGACCACCCAAACTAGAAAATGTTTTAAACAGATAGTTCTACTGAGTGCTGTTTGGTAATATTTTGACTGAATACTATAATGTTTGCATTTTACTAGTGACAAATGTTTCAGAACACAACAATATATATTTATATAAATCGGACAAAACGTTCTCAATAGATTTGTTGGGACACACAATAGTTCATGAATAAAAACAGGTTCACGATGGTCATTCTTTTGACATTTTCTACTGCCTGACAAAAGCAGACTTTTCGTCAGGAGTAAATCCTTAACTTCAATGTCTAGACATCATGCCTTATTTGGATTTTCTTTTCTGTTTACTATATTGGTCTACCTGCTCCTGTGTGTAATTACAAGGGGCGTTATTCGAAGTTGTTTCGCCCAGCTAAACCATCTGATTGGCTAACAAATGTATTTGGAAATTCGCACAGGATTTATATAGCGCTGATGTCAAATATATACTGTTCTGTGATATTTATATCTGTGTTAACGGAGATTGGTTGGGGAAAACCTACTTGCCAGTTTGGAGGCAACACAAGTTGCAGCTGAAGGATCATGGCTAGTCTCTCAAATTTGTGTCTCTTATTTTTTAGTTTATTAGTGTGTCCGCATAAATTGAAGCCCACAATGCTCTTTGTTAAAGGTGGCCTAATGGTTAGAGCGTCTGCCTCGTAAGCGGTATACTGGGTTCAATCTCAGGCCGGGTCATACCAGTGACTTGAAAAATGGAACTTGTTGTTTCCTCGCTTATGCTCAGCATTAAGAGGATAGAACAAGGACTGGTTCGCTCAGTGTCAGTATAATGTGACTGAGTGGGGTGCCATGCCTATAGCATGATATTTCAGTGGAACAGCACTATAAAATGGCAGCATTAGATCTGCTCTATTACATGTATGACGATGAAGTTTGAGAAGATTTGGCTGGAAAGCAAAGCTTTATTTTTATAATATATGATACTTCATCATGGCCCCAAGGACCAAATTTGTGTGCATGTATGCAAATAATTATACATATTGGACGCACCTGCTTATGCATAACATATTGAACCCCACCCCCTCTATTTCCCAATACATATTGAGAGTACCCTATTTCTTTCAATTATTCAGACGGCAAAATTTAACTTCAGACTACTGTGGAGAGATATTCTGGCAACATTCTACAAATTTCAATAGCTGTCTTTGCAGTTCTTAAGATAAATAAATAACATATCCATGCCACAGTATTTAGCCTCAGTTGACATAAAGATGGATTTTTTCTGCTTCTAAGTCCAAAAATGCTGTTCGAAAAATTAGAAGAAATAGGGTATAAATGAAATCCATTGTATAAAATCTTGCTATGTTATGCAAAAAGATAACCAGGCTCAAATCATTTGGCTATAAAATAGCTAGTGCATAATATTATTTTCTATTTCTGTGGGAAGGACTTGAATTGCAGCGCACACAGGAGTTTTGAACTTGCATATTCTGACCTCGGCAGTTTTGGATCAAAAACTTTATCCACACACGAGCATCTTTGGATGTTATGTTTTTCGTCACTCCTCTGACCGGCAATGTCACATGATATAATGACCATGACATTTTGATTGAACAATTGGAATATTTGAATCCAGTTTGAACGTTCAGGCATCCCGCACACGACAGATATTCTCGGATTTCCAGAAACTTGTGTAATGAGAACTCCCTTGTGCGCTGGGCTCTAGGAATGCAATACCATCACAGTTGCCTGGATTTTTTTTTTTTTTTTTAAATATTTTTTCTAAGTGTATTTCTCTTTCATCTTTGGTTCAATTAAAGTCATTCCCTATAATGTCAAGCCGAGTTACTACAGTTTTTAATTATCTACCATACCCTGTCCTCTATGACATAGAATATTCTATTAAATTAACATTTATTAATTTTCATAATTTATTGGAAATAACTACGTAGACATCTACCATCCAATATCCTACAGGCCAGGCAACTGTGAATACCATGTCAAGTCTACATTTTTTTGTACAGTTTCCTGTTTTAATTTTATTCTATGATCCTTTACAAGTTTATTGTGATAAATCTGATAAATCCTTGTTCAAGTTTATTGTGATAAATCTGATAAAACCTTGTTCAAGTTTATTGTGATAAATCTGATAAATCCTTGTTCAAGTTTATTGTGACAAATCTGATAAATCCTTGTTCAATACATGTATACGTATCTTCCTGTACCCAATGATGATATTTGTTGTTTTATCCATATAGTGAGCTTAATATCAAAGTACCTAAACAGATGTACTATAATTTATATCTTTGTATAAAATAAACATAATTATATCACAGATTGTGTTTGCTGTTTACGTTTATGTTTTAAGTCACGGCAGATGCATATGCCTTCATAGTTTGGCTGCCCAAGAGAGATATATGCAATACTAGATTGGCACTGAGCATAATAAGGTTTTGGATGATAGTGGCCATGGGGTATTTTCTGGAATCAAAGTCCTGGCATTGAAGGCCCGAAATATTTGTTATTTAACCCTTTGGATCCTAGAAGCCGCTTAAGCAGCCTATTCATATAATGTATATACCTGAGAGGCTGCTTTAGCGGCTTCTGATGTCAGAACCTACTAGTCAGCCAATCAGATAACGTTTTAAGTCGTATCCGCTCCACAGTTTTAGTTTGGTCCAAATGGTATTCTCTGCCATGCACTCGTGAAGTCTCCAGGAGGTGAGAAAAGCTGTTTCGATTACGCATATAACAAAATTGTCGCTTATATCCCTATGTTAGCATGGAGATCAGAGTCAGGTGTTAATAGACATAGAAACTTCAAATGGTTAATTAATATTCTGCAAAATGTCGCTTTTATATGAGTACAGCAAACTCAGTGGAACTTCGCTGGTTGGACAACTTACGAACACATTGTGAGCACTGAACATTTTTGAAGTGTGTCTCACTGAAAAATGCCTGCAGCTGCTTCTGTTTTTGTCTTCATGCGATGTCGTATTCTCAGAAATCAAGCAATTGAAGTTACAGTTAAATGAAATTTCCTGACGTGAAAGGTGAACTTTATTAAAAATCACTCAAGATTCACCCATAAAAAAATCCCTCATTCTTTGGATCAGCGGGAAATCAATAATTTCTTCTGTTTAATATGCCCGTTCAAAAGGCAGACATATTATGGGATAGCAATACCCTATGGGGAGATGATGTGTCACGCACGTATGACATCAGATGAAATCAATAAAAATCACCGTTTATTGTGTGTCTGTTAATGTACAGTAGCGGGAGATGTATCCTATACAAATATTGAGATCAAGGTCAAAGGTCAAAGTCATTGTTACTCCAAAATAAGGAAATCTTTAAAAAATCGCTATTTTTTTGTCATTGTGGTTTGAAAGACTGGCGCCCATCGTACCACGATGGAGTGCTCAAGGGTGGAATGTACTGAAATTTCTTCGAGACTTCCTGTGAAAAGGTGTACATTAGGTGTCCCTGTCGGACACCGCCTCAAACTTAGAACCTATTCATATTGTTACGGGTATCGACTCTGATTACAGTATAATGTAGTTAAAATACACTATAATGATCCACAGAATATACACCGGTCAGGATAGCAGTAAGTTATGTACTTCTCGGATAGCTCAGTATCTTCCCAGTAAGATACTTTGATAAGAAGTCTGGATTTCTGACACCACAGATATAGAGAGATATCTGAACTCATATATAGAATAGGAATCCCCAAGATGTTGCTAATATTTCATAACACCTATGAGAATGTAGGCGAGATGTTTCATCAGTAAATATAACGTTCTCAACAACAACCTTGCTGTCTTGTACTCATTATCCCGGTTGGGATGTTGTTAAAGTCTGATTTTACCAATGCACAAATGTTAATGGTGGTCCAACCCACCCACATGTAATAAAAAAAGTTAACTCCAGTATTAAAAGGAAAATGACACACTTTTATTCTGTATATTTACAAGACAAATTCCTCTTCAATGTATAAGCAATAAATGCCACTAAGTGCCAGCATACAAATAGTCTTTTGACTGTCGTAAATTATCATATCAGTTTCATCTATAATGACATATATGCAGCTTCTGTTATGAAAATACACGTGACCACAACAGCATCGGACCGCACGATTGAAACGGACTATAGCTGTGGAATGCGAGCGCATTGTAACATTGTTGCCGTTTGCTGCATGTTCACACCCTGCATACCAAACGGCTGCTCCAACTTCCGCCGGAGGGTCAACTTCCGCCGGAGGGAAGGGCGTGAAAAAATGGTAGGACAACTTGTTGATTTTTACGTTGATATGTCAGAACCATACCCTATCAACAATATCATGTTGTCTCAGTCGTTAGATGGTACGTTTATTTAACTAGCTGACGTGTTTTTGAGAACGGGATAATTCTAAATAGACAATTACATCCATTACAAGCCGAATCTAGAGACCTTTCTTAGAAAAACTACATCAAATATGCATTTCATCTAATTAATCAAGAATATACCTACGACCGTTATGTAAAACGAGGTTGCCTTTTAATGGTAAGATGTTATTTATATGTGAAAAAGAAGAATTTCGATGATTTTAAGACGCATGAATATGACCTGTGTGGAAGTGGCGATACAACATACGGCGGAGTGAGATCTGACTACCGCCGGAGTCAATAATAATATGATACAATTACCGCCGGAGTATCTAACAGGCACGGCGGAGCGGGAGAGGGGCAGGGGGAAGGGGCTACGGGGCTGAAGTCCCCCCCTAATATTTTGAGCAGAAGAAAATAAATAAACAGTACACTAAAGTTTTGACAGTTTTCCAGAGAGAATGAGAAATGTGATGCGGTAAAAGGCATACAGTATCAGAATGCAGCAGAACGCAGAACGATTTCTAAATTCGACAATTTTCTAGGTTGCCCCTCTGTATAAGTCTTATGAAGTTCTCAAAAATAAAACATGAAGGCTGAACCGAAAGTGTTGAATATCTTAAAGTTTTAAGAAATGGACAGGCCATGCAATCAAAAACATAACAGTCGGGACTTAGTTCCGGATTGAACAACCTTTTACCTCAAGGGCGTAGGAAGCCATGGCCGTACCACTTTTGCGCAATAAACAAAAATATGAAAGAAAGAAAAAAATAAAAACGAAGAAAGAAAGAAACACAATATGAAATACAAACGAACTAAGCAGTTTTGGTAGTTTCCAAGTTGAAGAAGACTTTGATCGGTCCAGAGCGCCAGTGAATTTGTTAGCGGCTCTGAGCACCAATAGTGAATAGTAACATGTACGTTCATATGCACGATGCCGTTTGATGTTCACGTTATTTTATCAACGAAACAAAAAATTAGTTTTCTTCAAACGAATTCGTTGTTCGTTTGTCCAATTTGTCATACAGGCTGGGTTGTTTCTGGGTGCATTCTACCTTTCCCGGCCCGTACCCGACCTTGTGATTAAGCTTCCGGCGGCCCCTGGACCCTCGCCTAAAGTGCTATGATAGTGGCCGTACCACTTTGAATTTGCGTCCGACGCCCCTGTACCTTAACCCTACCTGGCCTGGGGTGGGGGGGGTCATGTTGAGCCTATTTGCATGCCCCCCGAGCAGAGGATCATGGGTAAATTCAAAATGGTGGCCATGGGGATATCAGAAAAGTGATGTTTTCGCCATATTTCTTCAAAAATTACATAAAAAATACAGCATATTGATTCAACGCGATTCTATGCATTTTACTGAAACCATATGTCTTAGCATCACCAAAAAAACATCTCCTAATTTTTCCCGCTCCCTCCCTTCCCCCATTTACCCTACCAGTCCTGGGGGAGGAGGTGCCAAAATGCCCCACTTCCAAACTTTCTTCGATATCTCCGGAACGCCAAGAAATGGAGACCTTAAACTTCGTCACGTTATAGATTATCATATTGGGGTCATTTTGCATAACCTCACGAGCAGAGGATCATGGGTAATGCAAAATTGCGGCCATGTGGGGTACCAGAAAAAGTGATGTTTTCGTCATATTTCTTCATTTTTTTTGCTTTTCTGTATAGAAAAGTGGATAAAACTTATTTTATTTCTTATCAGATTATTATTTACTAATTTATTTTGTGAATAAAAAACAAAATTAAAAAACTTCGAAGATTTTGACCAAAAATCGTCCAAAACTTCTCTTTTCGAAAATGACGTCCAGGCCAGATAGGGTTAATCCAAAGCAAGTCGAAAATAGGCTGTACTGTCTGGAAAGCACAATTTTAAATCTAGAGAGAAGAAAGTTAGTTCCGTTAGTTCACTCTACAAAAGTTGTTCTAAGTCCAAATATTCCGTCAAAATGCAAGAGGAGGACACTATTTACTAAATATAAATTTGGTTGTTTCGCCGACAGTTTAGGGGTTACAAACTCTGACACAGGGGAGAATGATTCGCCAAAGAGACCGGAAAATTACAATGCTGACGAGAACACCTAGGCCAATACACGAGTTGGAACGATGAGGCGTAAATATGGAGGATAAAATTAGTGATGATCATGGCTATGTCTGCATGGTTAACATATAGTAAAGTGGCCTGATCGTGTACATAGACAAACGCAATTAGAGATTAGATCCTCCGGCGGTAATTGTACCATATACGAACATACATGAGCTAGAAAACGTAACATTGACCGAAGTAGATTGAACTATTCGAAACTACAAGCTATCAGCCTGCTGTTAAGGAATTATTCTTCATATATGTATAACTTATTTGGCGAAGGACACAAAGATAGATGATTTTTTAAGCATCTAATCACTGTTATGTTGCAATATAGCTCTTAATGTCAGATAAAATGAATTGTAATTAAAAAATAATACAAGGACGAGTTGAAAATTTCACACGAATCGCTAATACGTCCCAGTGAGAACATTTTCTCATTCAATTTTCGAGTAGTAAATACGTTAAAACTACCAAAAAATGAAAAATCTGAACTTACTTAGCTTCTCAAATTTGTAATTTCCCTCCGGCGGAAGTTGACCCTCCGGCGGAAGTTGGAGCAGCCGTTTGGTATGCAGGGTGTGATGTTGTACATTGAGCATCTCTGATTTTCTACCTCGCTGATAAAAAATACATAGCCGGTCAAACTGAGTGGAACACTGAACTGAAATGATTGGGTGAGGTTATTTGTCAGAATCATACGGAAGCATAGATAGGACATGGGTGAAAATTATGTTTCCGTCCAAGAAACATCTCCGACCCGGAGATAATTATCTCCGACCCGGAGATAATTATCTCCGACCCAGAGATACATCTCCGATCCGGAGATACATCTCCGACCCGGAGATAATTATCTCCGACCCCGAGATACATCTCCGGCCCGGAGATAATTGACCAATGAGAGTCGAGCTCACAAAGACGCCATTGTTATGGGAAAATGAACATGGATGGGTTAAGAGATGAATTAATAACGGGGTACTTTGAGGCTGGATTGCTGTACAATGATATGATATTTATTCTTAATCAAGAGCATTTCCCCATGAAATATTGTTATCGCGATTTCTCAGGAACTACTGTATGGATCTTTCCCAAATTTGGTACACAGGTTCCCCTTGGGATCTAGTTGTGCAAGATACCTGGTCCGATTCGAAAATCCAATATGGCCACCAGGTGACCATCTTGGATTTTTCCATGAAATTTTGTTATTGTCATTTCTCAGGAAGTACTGCATGGATCTTTCTCAAATTTGGCAAACCGGTTTCCCTTAGGGTCTAGTTGTGCAAGGCACCTTTTCTGGTCCGATTCACGCACACTGGAAGTGATGTCATACATGACGTCACACTTGCGCAGAAAACACCTGCGCATATAAAGCGCATATTGAGCCTCTTTGACCTCTGAGTGCACTCTATCAGATGATGCATCACTTCCGTAATATAAATTATATAGGAAGCAAATGGAACCTTATTGACCTCAGAGGTCAAAGGTCAAGGAAGTGACTTATGCCCTTTGTATACTACTAACGTTCAAGACAACATACACTACATGTTCGAACAAAACTTTGAAATCATTCACACATAAGATTTGTTACCGGCTGGTTTGTTATTTTAAGAAATTGAAGACTTGTTATAACCCAGCGTACGTGACTTTCCATACCTCACACATATAAAAATGGCGGTAACGATAGCTGCCACACCATTGGTCAATTATCTCCGGGTCGGAGATGTATCTCGGGGTCGGAGATGTTTCTCCGGGTCGGAGATAATTATCTCCGGGTCGGAGATGTTTCTCCGGGTCGGAGATAATTATCTCCGGATCGGAGATAATTATCTCCGGGTCGGAGATGTTTCTCCGGGTCGGATAATTATCTCCGGGTCGGAGATAATTTCTGGACGAAAAATAATTTTCACCCATGTCCTATCATCTACAGTGCGATAGAATAGGAATTCTATCAACTCATCACAGTTTAGGGACGTTTATTTATTCAAGACTTCAGGAAGGGATATACTTCTGACTATCGCTACATCTGCGTCAACTCATCTAAACCTAGACTGGATGAGTCTCTATTTCATATGTACTATTTAATAATGATGAAATGATTTTTAATAAATATATACGTTTGATAAATAAATAAATAGAATGAAAGAAATAAAAATGAAAAAATAATTTTTAAAATAGAGACTGGACGATTTGATGGGTTTCGTCCACTCGACACAATCTCGGACAATGTAGGACATTATTATGACTTCACGGAATAAGCCGAGCAGTCGCGAATGGGGTTTCGTCGTGTAAAGATTCCATCTGGAGGCGTGGTTAATCTGGACGATTGACATGTTTTTACCTTCGGTCGCAACATTTGTATCAAATTTCATTCTAAGGCCATACTGTGACGTCTAGGCAGTAACGTCATTCCCATTGTTGAGGTCATGGTAGTAACGTCATTCTCATTGTTGACGTCACATGAACGCATTGCTTCCAGCGTGCGTATATGAACGAACCAATCAAATCCTTTGAGCTGGGGGCGGGGTCAGAGTACGGAGTTTTCATTGGTGACAAAAAATGCACAGTATGTTGTGCATTTTTTCTTGTAAAGTTAGCTCCCTTGTGACGTTCCGTCCAGTCCCTGTTTCAAGCATTTCTTAACAGGCAGAGTTACTTCCTGTTGTTTCCCGTTTAAAATACATTATGAAACAGGGGCTGGATCCAGTCTAATCTAAACCATGAAATGGAAATACATCTCTATTTGTGAGTGCGGGGACGTCTGAGTTTTGCTTGTTTTACCAAGCTTGCATCATACCTGAAGTGAAACAGTGGACGTCTAATTTACATCTAAAGAAAGGCTGGCACTTCTTATAATAATAATAATAATATAATAATAATAATAACTTTTTATTTCAGACAGAAGTCCATATGTACAAAGAAATAACTGTAGTAAGTGTGTAGTGCTAATAAGCACTACTTAAAGGTGTACAAAAGTTCTTGCCATTTAGCAAGCAACACAGATTTAACATAACAGGTTGTCACCCGAGTCAATTCTAGTTTTAAATGAATACACCGCCTTCCTCGTCAGTTCACCAAACGACGTAATACTGTTGAAAGCAGTCTTATGACATCTATTAGTGCATCTATAGGTTCTTCTATTTGTGTTTGGGGGCTTCTAAAAGCAGGACATCTTTGGGCTCTCGCCCACGGCAAAGTGAAGTCAAATGCAGGAACTGCGCAATTTATACCTTTCCCGCCGCTGTGGTCACGTGATATTCAAGTATTCTTCAAACCAAAGTTTTTACTGACAACAATTGCGTATAAACGAATGTTTCGATACATAAACCATCTTTATGAGTTATCTAGCAATTAGTTAATAATTCTAGATCATGAATACACAAGCAAGCAACAGTGTTCGTATGCCAATCAACAGAAGAGAAACATGACAGTATTCGCGAGAGTATAATTTCGACAACAAGCAAGATGGCTGCCCACGAAGATCGTGACATCAAAATACAAGTGACATCGCTAGGAGTTTATCCAACCAACATGAATTATCATTAGCGAGTTCGTAAATCAATAACCATGAACAATAATGTAACTGTTAGCACAAAATTTAGCTCGTCGGAGGCATTTGGCGATTACGCAACTATTGAGAGTATTCTGTTTTCACACTTAACTTACTATCGTAATCAACTACGGCGTTCTACGTATTGGTTTCGACCGTGCAAATGCCTGCGTTGATGTCAATGGAACGGTTGTTTTATGGATTCGGATATTTGGCCACTCCAGTGCTTCAGCCGTTTCCGATTTGGCGAATTTTCACCGCTGTATCTCGCTCTACAGTTTCGAGAAAGCATGTGATTTATTCCCATATCTAGCTGCCTGAAGTTCTGCCTATCTTCATAGCGCATTCCTTCCTGTTTACGACATCTATCAACTATCAACGTTTTGGTACCTGGTCGTATGACTTTGCAGCTGGGCAGTATGACGTCAATTCCGGTTTTCACTCCGGATTGTAACTCATTCTGCAGTGTCACAGCCTCACCCGGGCTCTCCAGTCAGCTTTACAATTGTCTTTGGGTCTTAACGAGGGTTTGCGCATGCGCATTCCTTTACCGTCCATCAGTATCCGGTTCCTCGTTGATCCATATGACTTATGGAGACCGTGACGATTGGGTGTTGCTGTTATGCATGAATGGAGCATCATCTCCGGGTATGACTTATTGTCAGAATTTGGTTCAAATTCGTTTGAACCAAACATTTTGGGTTTGCTTCGTTCAACTATTTCTACGTCACATCTATTCCCAAAAAATTCTGACAATGCTTGCCGAGTTTGGTCATCTTAACGAAACAAGGAGAGATCGTAGTTTCCTAGAATACGTGATCTTCTGCAGTTTCTTCCCTGGGATCCTGATCGATCCTCTGGGTATTCCGCTCCGACTGTGTCTTTAGAGGTTGTAAACGTGTTCCCTAAAGAAATCCTCTTAAGGAGACCTGTTTCAACTCGTCTTCTCCGCACACAGCTCATCATGGGATTGTGATTACTCTGGTCAGTTACATCAGAACATGTTATCTGGCTCAACTTGACACGGATTGGTTTCATTGGAACCGTTTCTGTTAAAATCGCATTCTCTCGTCTTCTCTACTTCCGGTGGAAAATGTGGAATTGATGACAGACTTCTCGGCGATGATGACGTAGTCGTTTGCCGCGACCTAGGGACTTCATCTCCGATGTTACGTAACCGGAAGAAACTACGATTTACCTATTCTTCTTGAGATTACATCCCTATTGCGGCTAAACTACTCCTGGGCGGCGAGTGTCCAGGGTGGTGTATGAGACTGCTTCGCCTCGTCATCGTTTCCTTCAGTTTGCAGCGGAATAGTTCCAGCAACATGAACGGTTTTGTAGGCAAGCTTTAGTGGATACTCTTTCAGTTTCCATGATACTTGTCACATACCGAGCTACCCCGGACTATTCAGTTTCTGTATTACCTGTAGTGTAAGCACAGAATCTATTTTTCTCTTCTGTCTTTCCTCTTCTAAAGTGGATGACAATATGGAAGAGCCTTCATTCCGGCGGTAGTGTTGCTGTTCTTTTCTTCCGACACTGAGGTATCATTGCGGTGGCGTTGAAGTGTTCGTCCCAGTACGCACCTAAATCCTTTTTGGAGGTCAAATCTCACCTGTACTGCTCTACTTTGCACGGAGAACATTTTGACCGGTGGTTCTTCCTCCGTCTCAGCCATTCTTCTGAGACGGTGTCGAGGAGGGCTGGAGAACATATTTGGTTCGAGAATTGACAGTCGTCTCGTTACAGCGGAAGTCAACAAATTCTCAATAACCAACGCTTGTGTTGTGTCAGACATTATCATAGCTTTTGACCTTCATAAACAAGCACGAGGAACAGTGATTTGTGGCTCCTGCTTTTAGGGATCGTCGCTACGAGTTTGTCATGTTTCCGGTATGTCGAACTCTCTATCAGTGTCTTACGACAGGGTGACAACTACTCGTAGACTGCCAGGTCGAATGCTTCAATTATGAGAAATTTCAGCGACTTTATGATTCCGGTTTATATTTCTCATACTACGATCCCAGCAGTCATGGCAGCGTCTTGCGTACGTTTATGGCGTAACCTTGCTGGAGGACACATTCTTCGGCCGCTGCTACTCTGTTGACAACTATTTCGGCGACCGGCTTCCGGTCAGTGGCATCAGTACATGTTATCTGACCCAGTTCCGGTTTTCCCCATCAGCCAACTTTTCTTCTTGAAAACGATTTGGCTTGTCTTCAGAGCATCTTCATGTAATACGTCTTCCAGAACAAGAAGTCCTTCCATCTCGGGTGTTTTCATCGAGGACACCATATAGTAGCTCCTCTCTTCACCTTACATCCGATTTAAACGTATCGGTTAGGAACGAGGGTCTTATTCAGCGAGCGACGTATGTGTGATGATATGCGATATCTCGGGTTTTTCAGGTGTCAACCCATCGTTCCACGTAAATCTTTCTTCCACTCCCTGGAAAAGGATGGTTGGATGGAGTCGTTTGTTCACTCCGTCGCTTTCCGATGGGTACTGGGATTCACTCCAGACGTTGCAGTTCCGAAGCTGGTTTGGGCGCTGTATCGTTTTCAGGAGTGTCTTTCAGCCTACATGTATGACATCAAATAATAACCTACTGTGATCATAGATGATGATGTTTTTATATTCCTCCAGTCTGGTAGCTTGTTACCGCGGGAGTCCGGCTGATACTTCATGTGGGAAACTATTGTCTAAGTCTTAGTGCAGCTGATGGGCTCTAAAACCTAGTCATATTTTTCCCCCAGACTTCGCTAGTTTATGCATTGTCGTGTGTTACATGGAGTATGAACCGGATTTCGTCATCCCAGCATATCTACGGGTTCTATACTTTCGGGATTTGTCAGTAGTATCAGTCACGTTATGACTTACTTTCCGGAGTCCGTCAACCCGGCTCTGTCCAACAGTTTATAAATTGTAATGATGGCAGAGTTATGGGCCCTGATAAGAGCGCCCGCGTGCAGACACGTGTTTTGTTCTGGGCCGGCGTCAATGGTTTCATTCGGTCCTTCTTCTAAAAGCAGGAAATATAAAATATGTTCTTCCTAGCTTCCAAAACTTCTCGTTTGGCGTACACGGACGTACCTGCGGAGGTAACACTCTCCTAGGTTTGGATTCATCAGATCAGGGCTGTACTGACATCCTGATTTCTATGATCTGACATTTCTGTGGATGACATTTGCGATACGTCTGTCTGTCATCATCTCCGGAATTGGACCGCGGGTGGTACCCAGGCCGTTGATAACCCGTCGACCTGTATGCACTAAATTTGGTAAGCGTTTGCTCTCCCCAATTTAAAAAAAAGGGGGAGGGGGGCAGGACGTTTCGGTCTAGTGCCTGTCAGCCTGTTCACAGGACCCTCTTATCGGGGCCGGGTGATAGATCGATAGCCATAATATACTCATCTTACATGCTTTTATGGCGCTCGATTACCTTGCTGACTCCTGTTTTCCCCTTCGCCTATGCTTGAGATTCCTTTCTGTTTTTCGACCACTATTCCCTCCGTCCTGCTATGATATTCTAGCAATAAGGTATGTGAAGGTAAGTTTTACAGCGCAAGAAATATGAAAAATTTGAAAATCAATTTTCCTATTTCTAAGCTTAAACTTACCTTCACATACCGTGATGGCCCTCCCAGCCTCCCCGCTGATGGGTTATTCACACTGCGATTGAATAGGAAAGAAGGAAGTGACGTGGTCGGACAGATTGGATTCTGGGTACTCGCGCATGGGCACTGGGGAGCACAGGGACTATTTTGTTTCTGTGGTAATGTATTACAATAAGGCAATCGCGTAAGAACACGATAGCAATAAGGTATGTGAAGGTAAGTTTAAGCTTAGAAATAGGGAAATTGATTTTCAAATTTTTCATTTTTGGCCAAGGGAGATAACTTTTCTGAAAATTGTGCAAGAAATGCCGAAACAGAAGACTCTTTCTGGCCTAAGTCCTGTATCAAGGAATATGATCACAACATAGGGGGGTTATCTAGATAAAACATTGTAGAATTATAATTGCTAAAAAGTTATTTTTATAAATATTTGGTTGCCGTGGAGAATCCCACCTTTGGCTTTCATAATATTCAAGCCGGTGCTGACGGTCTACATGTGTATGTTGACTTCTGGTTGATCTACACAGCTGATCGCTATGAGGACATAGAACTTGAGGGGACTTCCCTCCCTTGGGCAGCCTTCCTGACCAATTGGACATACAGGTTGCTGGCTTTGTACTTGACCATGTCCACGGCAGCAGTGGTCATCTACCATGTGGTTCGATCTCTACACAACAGGGGGCGAAGTCAATCTTGGCTGTGTTCAACCCCAGGAGAGGCACATGGGACGTTAATGCATGAGGACCTCCACTTGCGGCCAGGAAGGGAGGCAACTGTGGAGGAGGACAGTGCATCCGAGCAGGTTGCCATTATCAGCTGCGACTCTCCAACCTGGTACGTTGTGTTCATCTGGATTTTGTTCAACATGACCGCGGTAGCAGCGCCGATGGTGACGTTAATGTTTTTTGCATTTCTCTACTCGTCGTTATTCGAATCTGGAGGAATCGACAATGACAACTTACAACTTCATGGTCTGAATACAGTGTGTATGTTGATAGATTTCATGTTGAGTCCATTTCAAGTGAGGGTGTACCATGTTCTTTATCCCTTCATATATGGCGTGGTATACATGCTCTTCATCGTAATTTACTGGGCAGGCGATCATAACAGAGTTATGTACCCTGGCGTCTTGGACTGGAATGAACCCGGGAAAACCGTTGGTATCATGTTTTTGGTCATTGCTATTATGGTAATTTTTCACTTCCTTTTGTACGGCCTCCATAGGTTAAAGGTCATGATTTATCATAAAATGTATCACCGGGACTATGAGCCTATCGAGTAGATATGGTTCAATAATTTACCAAATGCAGGCCTTCAAGTGCCTCTTATATTTCCTATATTTTTCTATATTTTTGAGTCATTCCTATATTTTCCTATACTTTACTCAAAACCTCCTATATGTCCTATATTTTAACTTTTTCTTAAGAAAACCTTCACCAATGCTCTGAAATGAGTCAATTTGGCGTGGGAAAATCTCTTTCTTGAACCAAGCAGCAGAATGGGTCTCCTCAACCACCACAACTATGACCACATTTTATTAAACACCAAAAAACTACTTGGAACATACGTTGTATTAGTGACCTGTTTTACACTTCCTTATTTCCTATATTTTATTAAGAACATTCCTATATTTCTCCTATATTTTGGCAAATTTCCTCCTAATATTTTCCCCCTATATTTTCACTGTGAGTGAGCCACTTGCAGGCCTGCAAATGGTACCTATTATACCCTTACAGAAAATTAAGATTGCGGAGAGATTGCGGAGTTAGCTTGCGGTAGCTTACAATGTTAGCTACCGATAAGATCCCATTTGAAACATTGGGAGCTCGCGCTAGCTCCCAATAGGGCCGACAGGTTGGCTCCCGCAAGGTAGTGATAACTCGCCGCAACCTAGCGCAAGCTTGCGCCAGCTCCCCATTGTAGCTCCCTGCGAGCTCGCGCCAGCTCCCCATTCCTGCTCCGTACGAGCTTGTGCTAGCTCTCCGCGAGCTCGCGATACCTCCCCGCAAGCTCGCGATAGCTCACCGCAACCTTGCGCTAGCTCTCCGCAAGCTGCTACCTTGCCGGGAGCTACCGATAAGCTCCCATTTGAAACATTGCTAGTTTGCGGCTGTCCATGGTAGCCAGCGCTAGTTAACGAAGATCCCGAGTTGTATTACTGTTGTAGAGTTGCGCGAGCTAGCGGTAGGTGGCGCAAGCTATTGGTAGGTTGCGCAAGCCAGCGACCTATCAAACTTGATCCACAAAATCAGTGACCCTGGTTCAGCCTACAATTTCACAAATTCATGATGTAGGTCAAGATCAGAACAAAGACAGGGCGAGCATACATGTACTATATATACACCAGCTATTTGAAAACATGCAGAACAAATTAGGGGAAAAGATCTGAATTTTGCAAAAAGGTAGATTAACTATCCAATAAAATTAAAAGTTTTATAGCTAATTGAGGTTAACCATGGGTTGAATAATGACCATCCATTTATTTTGCTTAAGAAATGGCCTACTGGTATCAAGTGAATCCAAATTGAATTCCTATTTATCTTTAAGAAATAACATGAGGTGAGTTTTAGTGGATTATTAAATGCATTATATGCCTTATACTCTAGACCAGGTCTAATTCAGAAAATTCATAATTAAACCCTCTCCTACTGCACTTTGTTCACTTCAGGCAACACTCAGCTATGATTGCTTGATCATTTAAAAGAACTTACCATGTACTTACCAGAAACTAATGAAACAGCATGAAATGGCTCTCCCTTATAGATACATCCATTGAACTGAGATGTATAACAGCTTCTCCCTCCAATTTTTCAAATGCTGACTGCATCACACACCATCCCTCCCCATTCAAAAGTAGTCCATTTCCAGGGCAGGAAATACCAAGGAAAAAAGGGCACTAATCCCATATCTAAAGAAAGTTTATCATTCACAAGAATGTGAAAACATAAGTAAATATCTGTAGCACTGCAGAGAACAGGTTATTTGGCCTTGTGTGGAAGGAAACTTTGGAATTTTATTATGTATTCCTACACACTGGTCATGAGACTGACCCAGATTTCCAGATGTTGGTTTAAGGAAGGCCTAGCTGGACAGGAATAGTAATGGTGTGGAATCTCAAGAGTACAGAGACTATCAAATATCTCAAACTTGCGATAGCTCCCGCAAACTTGCGCTACCTCTCGCGAGCTAGCAGGTTTGAAACTCTGCGATGATGGTAGGTAGCGCAAACTTGCGGTGAGTACTAGAAACAATCTATGATAGCGAGCGCGAGGTAGCGGGTATCTCACGCGAGTTAACGGGTAGCTCCCGCTGGCTCTCGCAATCTGCTGGTCAGCTCGCACTAGTTCGCGCAAGGTAGCGGATAGCTCGCGCAAGGTAGCGGATAGCTCGCACAAGTTAATATATGAGCCCGGGAGCTTAGCGGGAGCTCCCCGCAACCTTAAATTTCTGTAAGGGTATTTCTGTAAGCATGTTGGAGAACAATCTAGGTAAACCAAGATGGTGTATCATGGAAATACCATGTACAGGTGACACTATGAAAAATTTGTTCGATATTCTACGAGATTCCATGATTAGCCAATGACGACATACTCTGCTCTTTCAATTTGACATAGATTGACGTCTAGTTCATGAATACAAACAGGTTTGCGAAGGTCATTCTCTTGACATTTTCTACCACCTGACGAAAGCAGACTTTTCGTCAGAAATTTATTGGATTCCGTCCGTCCCGCATCTTCTGAGCGCAATATCTTGAGAATAATTTGACCAATCGACTTCAAACTCGAGAAGGTGCTTCACATCAGTTAGACGGCCATTGGTATTGATTTCATTGAGGTAGTATGTAATCCAAGATACTTGCCATTGACCATCATGGATTCTGTCCATCCCGCATCTTGTGAACACGGTATCTTGAGAACAACTCGACCAATCGACTTCAAACTCGAGAACGTGCTTCACATCAGTTAGATGGCCATTGATTTTCACTGAGGTATGTACTCCACGACGGCTGCCATTGAACATCTTTCAAAGATGGCTGCCATTGACCATCTTGAATTCCGTCCGTCACGCATCTTGTGAACACGGTATCGTGAGAACAATTCATCCGATTGACTTCAAACTGGTATTGATTTTCATTGAGGTAGGATGTAATCCAAAATGGCTGCCATTCAGCACCTTGGATTCCGTCCGTCCCGCATCTTGTGAACACGGTATCGTGAGAACAATTCGTCTGATTGACTTCAAACTTAAGGTGTTTCACATCAGTTAGACGGCCATTGGTATTGATTTCCATTTATGTAGCATGTAATCCAAGATGGCTGCCATTGACCATCTTGGATTCTGTCCGTCCTGCATCTTGTGAATGCGGTATCTTGAGAACAATTGGTCCGATTGACTTCAAACTTTAAAATCTGCTTCACGTTACATAATCCAAGATGGCTCACATTAACCATCTTTCCAAGATGGCTGCCATTGACCATCCTGGATTCCGTCCGTCCCGCATCTTGTGAATGCGGTATCGTGAGAACAATTCGTCCAATTGACTTCAAACTTGAGAAGGTGCTTTACATCAGTTAGACAGCCATTGGTGTTGATTTTCATTGAGGTAGTATGTAATCCAATATGGCTGCCATTGGCCCTCTTAGATTTCCCTCACCAGATAAATGTCTCTTTCCACATACACATATCCACTTCCCAAGTTTAATATATTTAAGGAGATATTGGAAGCGTATATGCTGTAAGCTCTCGAACAAGCTACTTGGCAGAGGACCTGCTAGCTACTCGGCTTGTTTAGTGTGTTAAAGATGGCCTAATGGTTAGTGCGTCTGCCTCGTAAGCGGGGTACTGGGTTAATCTCAGGCCGGGTCATACTTGTCAGTGATCTGAAAAATGGAACTTGTTGCTTCCTCGCTTACACTCAGCATTAACAGGATAGAACAAGGACTGGTTCATTCGGTGTCGGTAAAATGTAACTGAGTGGGGTGTCATATCTGCCTACGGCATGATATTTCAGTGGACAGCACTATAAAATGGCAGCATTAGATCTGCTCTGCTCAAGTAGGGCGATCTGTCGCATACCAAAATGGAGGTTGAGGTCAGAGGTAACTGGCCTAAAAATGAGAAAATTATTGAACCTTTCGTGTCTGATCTATATCTTTGACAGTTTTTTATCTACATTTGCAATTTTTTGAGAGTGGGTACACTAGGTGACATCGAGGTGTCGCGTACCAAAATTGAGGTGAAGGTCAAAGGTCACTGTGGCCTAAAAGTCAGGAAATCAATGAAAACTGCTAATTTTTTAGATTCATTATGGTGGAAAAGATGTCGCATACCAAAATTAAGGTAAAGGTCACTGCGACCCCAAAATCAGGAAATCATTAAACATCACTTGTGTGTCAGTAGATACATTAGGGGGAGACGATGTGTCATATACCAATATTTAGGTCAAGGTCACTGTGACCTCTAAATCAGGAAATCGTTAAAATATGCTATTTCTTCTGGCCATGGATACAAAGGGGAGACAAT
>JAVTVY010046510.1:0-21429 GCA_036873755.1 Hanleya hanleyi
AATGATTGACATTGAGAATGATTGACATTGAGAATGATTGACATTGAAGCTGACTGAGAATGACTGACATTGAGAATGATTGATTGACATTGAGAATGATTGACATTGAAGCTGACTGAGAATGACTGACATTGAGAATGATTGACATTGAGAATGATTAACATTGAGAATGATTGACATTGAGAATGACTGACATTGAGAATGATTGACATTGAAGCTGACTGAGAATGACTGACATTGAGAATGATTGACATTGAGAATGATTGACATTGAGAATGATTGACATTGAAGCTGACTGAGAATGACTGACATTGAGAATGATTGATTGACATTGAGAATGATTGACATTGAAGCTGACTGAGAATGACTGACATTGAGAATGATTGACATTGAGAATGATTAACATTGAGAATGATTGACATTGAGAATGACTGACATTGAGAATGATTGACATTGAAGCTGACTGAGAATGACTGACATTGAGAATGATTGACATTGAGAATGATTGACATTGAGAATGATTGACATTGACAATGATTGATTGACAATGAGAATGATCGACATTGAGAATGATTGACATTGAAGCTGACTGAGAATGACTGACATTGAGAATGATTGACATTGAGAATGATTGACATTGACAATGATTGATTGACAATGAGAATGACTGACATTGAGAATGATTGATTGACATTGAGAATGATTGACATTGAAGCTGACTGAGAATGATTGACATTGAGAATGATTGACATTGAGAATGATTGACATTGAGAATGATTGACATTGAGAATGATGGACATTGAGAATGATTGACATTGAGAATGATTGAGAATGATGGACATTGAGAATGATTGACATTGAGAATGATTAACACTGATTGACATTGAGAATGATGGACATTGAGAATGATGGACATTGAGAATGATGGACATTGAGTATGATTAACACTGATTGACATGGAGAATGACTGAAACTGAGATTGAGAATGACTGACATTGAGACTGACTGAGAATGAGCGACAGTGAGAATGATTGACATTGAGACTGACTGAGAATGAGCGACAGTGAGAATGATTGACATTGAGACTGACTGAGAATGAGCGACAGTGAGAATGATTGACATAGAGAATGATTGAGAATGAGCGACAGTGAAAATGATTGACATTGAGACTGACTGAGAATGAGCGACAGTGAGAATGAGTGACATTGAGACTGACTGAGAATGAGCGACAGTGAGAATGATTGACATTGAGACTGACTGAGAATGAGCGACAGTGAGAATGATTGACATCGAGACTGAGAATGAGCGACAGTGAGAATGACTGACATTGAGAATAATTAACACAGTAAGGAAGCAATTGATTGCTCAATTGTATGCCCCCCTTCCGCTTTAATCTGACACTGCACCGCCATTGTTCTGTTCTGTATTGGTCTGTGGAGGCCTAATTTGGATAATTATAAAAATTCTGTTTCAGTCACTTTTTTTGGCATGCTTCGCATAATACATATTCCAAGTATGGACCAACAAGTAATAATACAATGTTTTGATGCAAGATGGTAGCCAGGGCTTTCGCCAAACCCAAAAATGTAACCTGGTTATGAGACCTACATTCCTTGGGAGTATATTGTGGTGAAATTATGAAGCGATCGTGAACTTGTAAATTTTGCACCCAATTCACTCTTTGGGGGCAATTTCATACTTCAGGACCTAGGTGGTCTGCTTTATAATGTAGAATAACAATTTTATAGCCATTTTCCCCGGTCCAAATCAGTTATGGACTGAGATCCAGCCTGGTCAAAAAAATATATCCCATTCACTCAGGTTTGATGAACAACGGGCCATAACTCTTGAAAATATACGCGAAATGTAGAAAAACTTCACGCTGCACAACTACAGGGCACTGACCACATACCCTGCAAATTTCATAATTGTCCATACAATATTAACCAAGATCCAGCCCGGACAAGTTCCAATTCACGGATATTTCAGGAACAAAGGGCCAAACTCTTGAAAATATAAGCGAAACAGGCAGAAACTTTACGCTGCACAACTGTGGGGCACTGACCACATATCATGCAAATTTCATACTTGTCCATACAATATTAACCAAGATCCAGCCCGGACAAGTCCCATTCACAAAGATTTCAGAAAAAGGGCCATAACTCTTGAAAATTATACCGGAACTCGGAAAAAAACTCTACGCTGCACAACTACGAGGAACTGGCCACATTCCATGCAAGTTTCAATCCTGTCCATCAAATATTAACCAAGATATCGCGCGGACAAGAAATTCGGACGGACGGACAGACGGACGGACGGACAAAGCGATCGCTATATGCCCCCCCTCTAATTAGAGGGGGGGGCATAACAATGATTGATATTGAGAATGAGAAAGATTGACATTGAGAATGATTAACAGATTGCCATTGAGAATGACTTAAATTAAGATTGAGAATGACTGTCATCGAGTATGACTCAGCCCACACAATTCAGAAAAGTCTCCTCAGCAAAAATAATGTCATATTAAAATAATTCCTATTTATCACCATGTTAAATATTGCTGAGGTGAACTGATTATGCCACAGCATTTACCTCGGCAATTGCTGATTGCTGAGGTGAATTGTGTGGGCTGTGACTGACATTGAGAATGAATGACATTGAGAATGACTGACATTGATAATGATTGACATTGAGAATGACTTGAGAATCACTGACACTGAGAATGATTAACAGATTGACAATGAGAATGCTTGACTTTAAGACTGACTGAGAATGATTGACATTGAGAAAAATTGACATTGAGAATGACTGACATTGAGAATGTTTGAAATTGAGAATGACGGACATTGAGAATGATTAGACAATTTGACTAGTATAAACTGATTAATATTTAGTTACCATAATTAGTCAAAACAAAGTGTACCTATAACAATATTGTCCATGTAGATCTCCCTGTAAGCAGTCAGTTCAAGGTTTCATCCAAGGGACCGTGTTTTATCAAAGGGACCAAACCCCATATTAAAGTTTCCTGTCAGCTGATGTTAAAGCTAATAAGTTCTCTCTTGTGTCACAGTAATTTCCCATAAACTTCTTGCCAGCCTAATACAGACTGATGTTGGCTCACTGGTTCAATAAATTTATCAGTTACTTAGTTTCAACATGAAGCTGCGCTATCGAAACCCCTCGGCTCTGAACCCCAGCTATTATAATGTAAGGGTGTCTCTACCAATTGATTGGCTTGTGGGAAGAAATATTTACCCCTGGTATTGTAAGTGTACTTTCTTTGAAAAAAAAAAGAAGTTTTCCTCCCCTTAAATTAATTTGTTTCTGGAATAAATACATACACTATAGATATACGTTTGTCATATCTTGGTAAACACAACTAAAATTGCTGGAATGGAAATCATTAGAAGAGAGCCAAATTTGGGGAAACATTTAAGCGGTGGGAATATAAAATGACGTGTGGCAACTAAAAAGTGTTGTTAGGTTAGGTTGTTAGCAAAACAAAAAGGTAAAACTACAAATCATGTTGTGAATAAATTTTGTTTATTATAATTACTGATAAAAAAACTTGTTAGTGGAACAAGATGAGTGAATCATATTAGTAGAATAAGATCAATCAGGTGGGGGAATGGTTAGCAGTCCATTTTTTGGGAGGGATGAATAACTGTTAATGGAACTTTAATGGAAAAAGATCAATAACTTCAATGAATTTTGTTAGACAAGGGGCATAACTCTGCAAAATACTTTCTGACAAGACTCATTTTCGATAGGCATCTAGTGTCATTTTCAAAACAGATTTGCAGGCATTCTTCGCATTGTGTAAGAGAATAAATCAATAAATCAGTCATCCAATCAATAAATAAATGTGATAGTATGCAAACATGATATAGAAATTATATGCAAACTTAACATAGGAATTAGTGGATTTTATTAGACAAGGGGCATAACTCTGCAAAATACTTTCTGACACGACTCATTTTCGATAGGCATCTGGTTCAGGTCAAGAGAAACAACTGTATCACGTTAAGATGTTGTATATGGAACGGTTCTGAAATTATCACAATAACAAATCATAAATGGATTTTTATTTGTAAAAAGGGGTATAACTCTGCAAAATATTGTCCGAGATGACTCATTTTCGATAGGCTTCTGATTTACGTGAAGATAAATAGATGTAACAAGTTTGGTTGCCATGCATGAAACGGTTCTGTAGATATCGCGGTAACGGACGGACGGACGTACGGACGGACGGACAGCCGTACATGATGACAACAATACCCCTAGGCCAAAGTTGGCCGAGGGGTAAAAACTGTTGATCCATTTGATCCAGAAATAATTAGACTTTTATTAGTTTTATTAGTTCTGCTCTGTCAGTTTAACCTGATCAATCTGTCCGCTCATTCTTGACAGCTGTACTGAGTCACTATTATCACTCTCAATCCTCTAATATTAATAATTCAAGCAAAGTATGTGACATTTCCATCCATAAATCAGGGGTTGGGCAAATTTATTAGAACAGGAAGTTGAAAGAATGGTCCAAAATTGAATTTTAATCCCCAAATTTGGGGGCGATTGAAATTTGATAGGGAGGTTGAATTATTAGAGGGATTACCATATCATGGAAACTCACCTGGAGGGTCTGAGGGAGGGTCTGAGGGAGAGTGAACAGAATTCTTTGTTATCAGGGTCACAGGACAGCACCTTACACTGGACACACTGACCCTCCTTGAACCTGGCCAATGGACTGGCCTTGTACTCGTCCAGAACATCGGTCATCCAGATCCTACCCCTGTAGTTGTCAGCTAACTGGACGTTTACCCCATCCCCATCTTTGGTCCTTCCCAAAATAATCCCCTTGGTCAGGCAACTGTCTTTGATCTCTTCTTGGTCACCTGTGGTTAAGTTTGAATTATATTAATAAACTGAAGCTACCGTTTACCAATACATGACGAGGGGGACTCCAAAAATATTAGTGAAAAGAATTTTGTTGAACAATATTTTGACATATAATTTATTTATGTCAGCATCAGGAATGTCAACATCATCACTATTCCTAATGATGACATGAATAAATATATGTCAAAATATTGATCTTTTCACTAATATTTTCAGAGTCGTGCACCTCCTGTATTATGCCAAGTTAATCAGTGAATACCACCACTGTTTACCAATTGATCAGGCAAACAGCCAGCATTATAGATCATCAGAGAAACTCCAAACAGGATCATGGTTCTTCTTCTTCTGGTTTTATTATCGAATCATCAGAATTGATCAATTTTGGATATAACAATGCAATGCAAAGACAAGATGAGGTCAGTATTCTTTAGACAAACAAACTGGCTGCTCTAGTAGATGGACATGAATTGACCAATCAAACGACTTCTTTTGTAAAGGTTCAATCAAACGTATCCATGAACAATACTTGACAATATTTGAAAGGGGTCTTATACTGATGAATCAATAGTCATTTTAATGAGAGCTATTTTGGAAATAGAGAATAATTGGGGCATCAGTGGGATTCAGAACACATCAATGCTTATTGATGCTAGCAAGAGTAAGCTTCATCCCCCAATGGTCAGGCAAAAAGGGTTTGAAATAAATTTCTTCTCTCAACTGAAAAATATCTGTTTTCAGATATAACTAATTATTCCTACGAAGAAGGCTACAGATTGCAAATTGTCTGGTAATGATTGAGTGAGTGAGTGAGTCCATCCAAATCCTTTCGTCTGCAAAATAAGGAGAACCGTTGACATTAGAACCTTGATTTGTTACCAGCAAGTTCCGAGCTGACTTACTTTTGATGAAAATTTGACCTACTTAGGTGACCTATAACATTATGCTTGGACCCCCAAGTCATCTTCCTCACCCTACTTCGTAGATCCTGTGACGTTAGTCACACTACTCATGTTAGTTTAGTACATTTGACATTATATCTCGAGAAACACTTCTCTTTCTTATCCCATCTGCATCAGAATACTTGTAGTCATTTACAAATAATTAAACTGCAGTGTCAACAACAGCCTTGGCACTATGAACTATGTCAAATTACAATGAAATCTATGAGTTTTATGTGTTACGAGTTGCTGGCGGTCAGTGACCTTGATCGTTGACCTTTTGATCTCAATCTTGATACCCGAAACATCGCTTTGAAATAATGCACCCCCTCACTAAAATGTGATATCCAATGGTTTCCTTTCAATGTCCAGTGGCTTTGATCTTTCACCTTTGACCTCAATAGGTAACTTGGTTTGCCATAAGCATAAGATATTCCTGGAGGTTGATGACAATCTATGATGGACTGGAGTAAGAACACAGAAAATATTTCAGTAATTTCCTGTTGGGGGGGGGCACTTCAGGATTGACCTTTGACCTATTTAACCATCGATAACTTGGCATAATTGTCTCTCACTGATGTAACCACTCAGTCAAAAATTGAATTTTCAATGATTTCCTGATTTTCATCATGTGTTTATGACACTGTGACACAGACATGTTGACCTCAATTATGGTATCTGAAATCTACATGACCCCATACTTATCCTGTTGTGATTTTAGAGAAATCGGTCAATTTGTTGAAATGTTAAGGAACTGAATAACGAAACTCATAAAAACGAGGAGAAGAAATATGTGTATTCACCAGCTTTTGCTGGTGCAGTCCAAAAATAGGTATGATGACTGGTATATGTAATTTTAGTAATTCATTGGGCAGAACAATACCTGATACCATGTTTATGGACCACTTCAAAAGGCATAAATTACCACTACGGGCATAAAGTTACCACTACGGGCATAAAGTTACCACTACGGGCATAAAGTTACCACTACGGGCGTTACCACTACGGGCATAAAGTTACCACTACGGGCATAAAGTTACCACTACGGACACGGAACCACATATAGTATAGTTATCGGCATGGTTTCTTGTGACCATGCACCTATGAAACTCTTGGTGATATCACCTGACAATCTCAAATTAAGATGATGTTCGGCAACTTTTTTAATTCATTTTTTGAACGGAAGGCTAAAAATATTACATTTGATTTTCACACCCTGCAAATCGGCCTCAAAATCGGCAGTCAGCTACTTCGCTTACACTCAGGAACTTTTTTGAGACGCCGCCCAGAGAAAACTACTTGAATAAATTCTTCAACAATCTTATCATTTTTAACACAAGATCTCAAAATTTAATATTTCACTTCAAGCCTATATTTCGGTGAATTTATGAACAAAATTTATTGGCTTCACCAATGCTGGTAACTACTTCCGAACATTCCAAAAAGACCCATAAAAGTTACTAAATGCTCCTGCAAGGTCACATGCCAAGCTGTCACGCGAGGTCAAGAAGATCCTCGTTGGAGATGCGTCCTGAGCCGAACTGTACTGTTGTTTATTTCTGTTTTGATTGATAAAGCATTTTGAGAAATAATCCAAACAAACCTGTAAAATATCAGGATAATCATCGCCTGTGAACAGCCGGTTCAATTATCAAGGTCTGGATATCTAAAGCAAATCCTCCAATAATTCAACCCCCCTATCAAAATTCACTCACCCCCAATTTTCTGGACTAAATTTAATCAAAAATTCTAATAAATTTGATCACCCTCTAAAATTATTTAAATATAACAGAAATGGTGGATTTCTGTATGATTCTGGAGCATTGTGTCAATTTCCAGTTCTCATAAATTTGATCAAGTTGTAATTTTATGGTGGTAAATTTTACTTCCTGTGATCAAACTATTAGGGATTCACGGTAATGTTGTTTTTCTTGAATACATCTACAATGTAAACCTGAGAGGAGTTAGATAACAGGGAAAATGAACAACATATTATTTGACCTCTCTGTCGGTCAGATATTCACCATAGTTAAGTTACACAATGTTATTGGATATCCAGCTAACTGTGCAGACTCCAGCTGTCAAGGACACCCATACGACCCATTACACATACACATGGGAAATGTCAACCTGGTCATTAATAGCTACTTCGATAGACAGCATGTGGCCCAGTCTACTTCATAATGTCATCAGAGACACTCTTAATAGACAGATGGCTTCGACCAAGGGGAAATTAAATATCAAAGGTAAATTCTTGGCTTTCTCATGCTGTTGAAAGCATCGGATTGATTGAAAGGTAGGGCAGGTGTCCACACATATGCCAACCCTGCACACACTCCTCCATGCGGTGCCAGCTACTGAATGAAATCCGTGAATAACCAGACACTGTCGTTTAAAAAATGATCAAGGAGGAATCCCATTTTCTCATGGAGTGAAGCAAACATTCATTATTACCAAAGCAATATATTGTAGCAAGGTATCCACATGTACCCAATAATTTATTAAGTCCTTCTAATGTACACTTTGGGGAAATAAAATTTCAAGTTGGCCTCCAGGTGGCGCCAACTATGGGTATAGCCAATATGGAGGAAATCCATAAATTTGGAAACAATCCATTAAGGCATTCTAAGTTTCGAGTCCGGAAATGAAATGTCACGTTGGTCCCAGGTGGTACTGCCTGGCATATATGGATGGAATGCGATTCCAGGTGACATCCTGTGGCATGATATAAGCATACCAAATTTGGAAAGAATCAGTTATATCATTCTAATTTTACTGTCCACAAATGAGATTTCTAAGATTGGCCTCCAGGTGGAAACAGACACACTGATGGACCAATGGACAACTCATACCCATTTAGTCAAAATTATGACTGCTGAGTAATTATGGAGATTACCATATGTATCAGAAATGTCAGTAAAGCCTTACCTGTGATGGTCAGTTCAAGTGTTCCATCCTCCAGTCTCCCTATAACCTTTGTATGGCATACCTGTCCTGGCTTGAAATGTTCTCGGGGACTTTGTATTACCTGTAACCCAAGTCACAGTTATAATAATAGTCAGATGTATCAAAATGTATGATCCTGTATCACTGGTTTCAGTTTCAGATCTGTGGCAAAAATATACTGCATTTGAACCAGTTTGTATTTTTCTTCATCTATAAATTAACATAGTTTAGTGTATTCGTTTCATAATTAGGAAGAATGAGGAAGTTGGCAGTCTGGCCCTACCATACGTCACGTGAGATGCCTAATTCTCACTTCTTATATGGAGAGTTCCCCATTTTTTTACGATCTCAATACTTGAGTATTAGAGAGGATGGTGATTAGTCAAGAAGAATTATCATTCAGTGAAATACCCTAGCCAAATAATACAGTAGATTGGACAATGTTGGACGAAGTCTCCCAGGATGTCGGCTATGCAGGGTAATTCACATGAATATCTCCCAGAAGATGAGGCTACTCGAAATAGCAACAACAATAATGTAAAATTTTGTATTGCCAGCCTGTCCCAGAGATAGCAGTGAAATGTAGAAAATCGAATAATGGTCCAAATACGAATTTACATGGTTTCAAGAGAGACGAAAATCCACTTGAGAGATGCATATATAATTAGATGACTTTTAGTATGCTGCACTCCTTTGTGAAAATCAGGAAATCATGACTTGAGTGAAAACAGTAGAACGTACCTTTATTTCATGTGAGATGTTGAAAACAGATACTCGTCCTCTTACAGTAGGAGATACCACCAGCCACAGGTAACTGTTAGAAAACTGAAACATAAACAGGATAGTTTAACATGTTTCACCCTCACTACAAGACCTTTCCTTCCCCCTTTTCTAGATAAATAGGTCAAGGTCAGTCATCTTCACTAGTCCTCTGATACATCACTAGTTGCATATGTTATATGAATTTAGAAGGTGTGGCTATAATCTTTCAAGAGATATTTTGTTATTAACAAGCCAGACAAACAGACAGATGGATGGCAAATCCATAGGCTTCTCCTTTGTCATCATAATCCACATCAAGTCTGACCTGTACTTATAGCATAAACACAACAATTGTCAATGATTTAATGTATTTTCAACCACAGTGACCTTGACCTTTAACCTTATGACCTCAAAATGAACAGGGTGCCTCTTTGAACAAGGATAAGGTATACCCAAAGTTTGGTACCTATCTAGAACATGTAACTTGAGACACCAAAAAAGTTAATAGACCTACAGATGGACAGAAATCGCTATCGCATTATACACCCCAAATCTTATGATGGGTGTATACAAATATTAGACAGATTATATTCTCGATCTAGTTTATAACAGTCATACCAAATATCAAATTCCTATGATGAATAATTCTCCAGAAATGAAAACCTGAGGGGTTGAAGTCCCCTGACGTTGAAACAATGATTTGGCTTGGAACTGTAAAGTTCAGTACTTAATTGGCATGCAGAGCAATCCCAGCGAGATCCAGTGGCAAGGTACCCACAATTACCGAAGTTGTTCTTATCCGATCAGGTTTTCAGAAGTTATTGTCCGGAAATGAAATTTTAACTTGGCCACCTGGTCGCACCACCTATAGGCAGATCGTCATGAAAAACAATCCCAAGCGAAATCTTGAGGCGAGGTAGACATATACCAAATTTGAAAAGAATCCATTCAATTGTTCATGTTATTATATGGAAACAAACTTTTAAACTGGACCCCAGGTGGTGCCACCTATAAGCGGATCAGCCTGAAAAACAATCCCAAGTGAGATCTTGAGGCGAGGTATCCATATACCATATTTGAAAAGAATCCGTTCAGTTTATCGTAAGTTATTGTCCAGAAACAAAATTTTAACTTGGCCCCCAGGTGGTGCCAGTTACCTACAGGCGGATCAGCATGAAAAACAATCTGAAGTGAGATAGATCGTCAGCCGAGGTACCCACATACCAAATTTGAAAAGAATCCATTCAGTTTTTCAAAAATTATTGTCCAGAAATGAAATATTAACTTGGCTCCCAGGTGGAGTCACCTATAGGCAGATTGGCGTGAAAAACAATCCCAAGCAAGATCTTGAGGTGAAGTACCCACATAAAAAAATTGAAAAGAATCCGTTCAGTATTTCATAAATTGTTGTCCGAAAACAAAATTTTAACTTGGCCCCCAGGCATGCCAGGTGGTCACACCTACAAGCAGATTGGTGTTAAAAACAATCCCAAGTGCGATCTTAAGGTGAGGTACCCATGTACCAAATTTGATAAGAATCCATTCAGTTTTTCAGAAGTTATTGTCCGGAAACGAAGTCGCATGGATGCACGCTATTACCGAACCCCAATACTATAGTCTCCCTTTTGCCCTTCAGGCATCGGGGGACAATAAACGGATTGCATGTCACAAGTGTGAATGGTCAGCTTAACGTGGCTTATGTCAATCAGGCAAAATCTTGCCATGCATAATAAGATTTTAACATGTTTAAAGGCTAAAATTTCACCTAAGGAAGCATTTATTCACCAAAATGATGTCACCTAGGTAAAGAATCGACACATTTTTTGAGGAATGTTGAAGTTTTTTTGGAACCCGAGGTGAGATAATGTCTGAGGGATGGGTTTGACAGTTACTTTTTCTGCATCTGCATGTGAAAATTTACATAAACAGGTTACAATAGAATATGCTAACACAGTATAATGAAACAACATTCATGAAATGGTTTCAATGTATTACTTGGGTTAAAGATGTATTATGGTAATCTCTCTAATAATGCAATCACTGCAACCAATTTTCTTCCTACTTTTTTTTCAAATATCAAACCATATGGCCTGGGGTTAACTTAATGAACTTCATTGACCCTTTTTGTTCCTATATTAACTTGCAGGGACTGATACTGATATTAATAGGTCATTGACCAAACAGATCTATATTGTATGTACTAACATGATCCACATAGGCCACCGCAGTGTCTCCGATATTATACTCTTTTTCTGTCACAAGTTCCTCGGGCTGTATCCCCTTCCTTTTTAGTTTACTGAAATCATAAATACATGTATGTGACAGTGAGGCAGTTCCCATAGTAAAGCATCAATCTAGGTAAACCAAGATGGTAAATCAGGGGAATACCATGTAGACGTAACGCTATGAAAACTTCGTGCAAAATGTTCGCCGATATTCTACGAGATCCCATAATAAGCCAATCACGACCATTTCAAACTTTTCGCTCTGACAATGATTGACGTTTACTTCAAGGAGATTAACATCTTCGCACGGCATAATCTTTTGATATTTTCTACCCATAACAAACATGACAAAGCCAGACTTTTCGGCGGGAGTAAACTCTTTGATGTTTACGGACCCTTCCGGGAAATGATGCCATATTTGGAAACTGTTTCGGGATAATGTTTATATATTAGACCACGAGCTACCGTGTGTAATTACTGTGGGCGTGATTTTGAAATAGTTACAACCAGCTATCCATCTGATTGGCTAACAATAGTAGTTTCAACTCGCACGGGATTTATATAGGGCTGAATTCAGATATAATATTCCGTGATATTATATCTGAGTTTACTGAGATTGAGTAAAGCATATAACAAGAGCCAAATTTGTCTTCAATACCCACCTGCCCAACACACAGATTCTAATTTCCGAGAGTAACACTCGCTTTCCCAAAATCATCTAGAACTGGATTAGGAACGATATCAAAATGATTATGTTTGCCATGACTTGGTAGTATACGTGAAATTTGGTCACATTGCACAACTTTGAACTGAGACTGTAAGACCGAATCTTGATTGTTAACTATTTCCTGATCTTTGGGATTAATAAACTTGAACTTTTGACACACCATCTCCCCTCTATCCACTCATGAAAAAAATACAATTTTCAATGATGTTCTGGCTTTGGGGTGACAGTGACCTTGCATTTGACCGAAGTTTTGGTACATGTCGCATCATCTCTCCCTAATCATGCTAATGTATCTATTATATATATATATATATAACTTTATTTATCGAGGGTAACTCTGTCAGTTACAAAAACTGCTCTTCCCGGAGGCCCTCCAGAGATAATAATGAATAAATCACATGAAATATAATATAAAATACATAACAGAATAGAATATATACAGGTGTATGAATAGATTTAACAATGAGTAAATGCTATGGCAGGGACATTCCAGTAATCACAGTAAACATCTGTATTTTGACCCCTGATTATGTTCATAAGTCTTGACTGAAAGCATTGAGGGATGGGGCATCCTTGAGATGTTTGTCAAGAGAATTCCACAACTTGGCTCCTGAATAACTCAAGCTCTGTTTTAGATAATTTGTTCTTGGTCGAGGAAGGTACAGTTTGTTGTTTTCGGCTGATCTGAGGTTTTGGTTTGTTACATCATTTACATATCGAAAAAGACAGTTGAGGTAAGCTGGGCATAGATTATGAATGATCTTGAACATAAAGACAGCTTTTGGTAAGTTAGTCTATCATGCACACTGGTCCAGTGGAGTTCTTGAAATAGTGTCTTGGTTGGAGTGAGATAGTGAGCATTCAGTATCATTCTTGCTGCTCTTCAAAAGAAGTTTGTGATTTTTAATCATTTACTAATTTGGGGTTTAAAGTAACCTTGACCTTTTTACCTTGACCTCAATTTCGGTGCATGACACATCTTCTACCCCTTATGTACTAAGTTGCAAAAAATACAATTTCCAGTGATTTTTCCTGATTTTTTTGGCTCAGTTACCATGATCTTTGACCTTGAAGTGTAACTGGGGTACTTTTGTAAGTTTACATCATATTCAAGATAATCTATAAAATAATAGAATTTATTTCCTGTTTATTCCACATTTGTACATACAGGGTTCCAGTAAGCTGAAATATCAAGTATGTCCCAAAATCTGTTCAGCTAGATTATAATTAATAACAGTGTCTGATACAAAGCTTTTTCAAGATTTTTTTTCACACTGTACATAGTATACGTAGTTACATTGCACTCAAAATTTCTCTCAAGCTACATATTCAAGCATCAGGTGTAATGCAGTGACAACATGATCAATAACCTGATTGGTGATCAGTATGAGAAGTATTTGTCTTTTACCCTCCTTGGTTGTCTTTTCTTCCTGTACTTCATATAATTCAATGCTATACTGCACTTCGAGTGAGTTTTTTCTGGGAGAGATTAGTGTAGAAAACACCTTAGCCACTTCCCTGTCTACCCGAATGGTTAAGGAATGATGCTCTAATGCTCCAAATTTGCTAAACACTGAATGGGACTTTGTATTGGATATTCATCTGGCACAGGGTACCAATTGTTTAAGTGTTAAAATTATTCAATATTTGATAAAGAAAGAGTTATATTTTTTGCCTCAGATTACACTGCCATTTGATATCATGACACTCATTACAGAAAGTCACCAATATTCAACAAAAGAAGACTGACATCTGCCAAGACCTGTCAGCTGTAGTTGGCCATTAATTTAGAACCGTATCCAATCAGGAATGATGCAGCATGCCTCCAACTTCACGTCCGACATCAAAAGCTTACCTTGGTATAACACTGCATTCTGGGATAGCTTTGGTTGCAGATCTATGGGTGATTGGTAAATATCTGCAAATACAGAATTGATGACCTTTGTATCAACAAGAGTTTGGTATTCTCAGTCTGGACTTCAAAGTTGTGGTTAATACCACATGTCCATTTAGAAAACCAAGGAAAACTGAATGTAGAAAACTGCCTTCATGTATTATTTCATATTACATTGATAGCTGATTCATACTCCAACTCAAAACTTAATTTCATTGTTATTATTATGTAAAAACAGGTGAATGGTTGGGAACGTAATAGGTCAAATAGAAATGTACCTCCTACAAAACATTTCTGAAAACTTACTTATGAGTCTTCACCTCTCTGAATCCAACAATTTTCACAGAAATTCTTTTACCAACTAATTCCTCATATTTCTGCATTGGAAAAGTTCCCTGAAAAATACAAGATATTGTGATGCTTTCTGTTTTTACAACATATATTTCCAGTATTTTAACTTTCCTATCAATTTAATAAATGTCATTGCTTCACATGTTACTATAACTTTGTTTCATTACCATTATATCTTCTTGACAGGATGGAAGCCTATTATTCAGAGAATAACTCCAAACATCACAGAAACTTTGAGGATCTTAATTTATACTCGAGGCATATCGAATATCTCAAATTCCTACAGAACTCAGTGCAGGTGCCAATCCCATACAACATGTACAATGCAGAAAAGAGTAATCATTGTCACAAGCACAACAGCTTTCCCCTGCCTATTCTCTCCAGGTCTAGCCATTGCATATAATGTGGCTCGGGTCTCTAGGTCCTATTTGTATTGCAGTGGCCAATTACCATTTTCCGAGTCCATGACATTATCCCCCAACAAGTTTCTCCAGCGACCATGGCGACATTTTCTCCACCGACATTTTCCCCCATGACAGTATCCCCACGTGACATTTTCCCCAGGCAACATTTTCACCACCCTAATAATACGTGCTGTAATAATTACGGGAAGAGGTTCGGAAGGCGTGACACATATTCATGAAAGATGTACCGAATAAAGGCTTGGTGCGATAAATCAGCCATAGGCATCATAGAAGCATGACTCTGGAGGAGTGAGAATGGTAATAATAAGCTTCAAATACATACCAATCATTACCAGTCGTGCAAGGAAGTGAGCGAAAAGATAGGGTTGGATTTTGATAAACAAAATTACAACAACAACAACAGATTGAATACTTTATACGGATGGCTTACCACAGGAGCATCATCTGACACCTCTGTAATGTGAACTCTGCCAGGAGTATTCTTTACTATCACATTGATCTGGTGAGCATGGACTGCCTTCACACTGTACAAAATATATCATACAAATATGGACTGCCTTCACACTATACAAAATATATCACACAAATACGGACTATATTCACACAATGTATATAATACAAATATGGACTGCATTCACACTGTATATAATACAAATATGGACTGCATTCACAATGTATATAATACAAATATGGACTGCATTCACACCGTACAAAATTTATCATACAAATATGGACTGCCTTCATACGGTACAAAATACATGTATATCCACAAATAAACAGGTAACTTCCACAAATACATACCTCATACATACAGAATTATGAGAGATACAGCGAAACCTGTGAATACCAACATCTGGGTAAACCAACCAACATCTAAATACTGACATTATCCATGGTCCCAATACTTAAATTTAAAGTATTTTGAACCTTGATAAACCAGAACCCTGTCAAAACTGACACTATAATGTGGTCCCAAGCCTGCATTCACAAGTGTTTAACTGTACACTGTAAGTATAGTGAATCACTTGTATTGCTCAGTATAATCAGCATTATTTATCACTCAGATCACACTGACAACTCAGTTCATTTTGAGGGAAGGAAAGCTTTAGAGGGCTCTAATTTGGGCACACCCTTTGTTTGGTGCAGTAAAAACTCAAATTAGACTAGATTAGATAGCTGGTGGATTTGTAACTGTACCACTCGCTTTAATGTGAATGGATTACAGTATGTCCACTATGATTGAATTATGCTTTCTCTAGGACATAGGCTAGCACCAATGATATATGTGAAATCGGTACAGCGAATCACATTGGGCACACTGGTTCTAGTCAGATCACCGAAGTTAAGCAACGTTGAGCTCGGTCAATACTTGGATGGGTGAATGGGTGCTGTATTGGCTGATCAGTGTCCAGGATAATAGGAACTGTGGACACTCTCGTGTTCCGGCACACCGTCGTGATATGACTGAAAAAATGTTGAAAACAACGTTAAATCCTACTCACTCACTCTGTGAATATTGACACCTGGGTAAACAGACCAACCTCTAAATACCGACAGTACCATGATCCCAATACTTAAATTTCAATAATTTTGAACTTTGATAAAGCAGAACCCTGACAAAACTGACACAATAATCTGGTGCCAAACATGGTCAGTATACACAGGTTTCACTGCAGCACCAATGGAACCAGGATTGAGTTACGGTTCCAGTATCAATAGAAGTGACGAGCATTTTCCACTCACAGGGCATAAGCAATGGTTCCTAGTTTGAGGTTTGGTTTGTGAATGTCGTATAGGTGATCCTCGGGATCCTCTGTCCCACTGTGTATCTGCTTGTCATACTTGTTCCAGTTAGCCAGGATCACGCCCTCCTCCACACTATAATAACAACAACAACAACGATAGATTCCAAAGTAAGTAAAACCCAAATTGCACATTAATGTGAAATCTGGAGAAGGGTGACTCCAACAATATTAGTGGGAAGCGTTTTGTAGATCATATTTTGACATATATTTATTCATGTCATAGTCAGGAATAGTGGTTTACAACAGTTGATCTACAAAATACTTCACTAGCATTTTCGGAGTCACTCTCCTCCTGTATTATGCCAAGTTAATTAGTAGATCCCAATGCATGTGAAATCTGAAAATTACATAGACATTACATATTTAAAGGCCCTACCAAATACCTCCAACACACTTTGCATTAAAACATACAGGTAAGCTTTGTGAACTACAACTTCAAATTTTGTTCTATGAAAAATGACATAAAAGTGGATTTTTTTACAAAAGATGACAGATATGGTAAACATGCAGCTTCGCAAAAAGATCGAGCCCTTCAAGGTGGCACATCATTTGAGGTTGCATATCATTGGCAATGCACATCATTCCAAATAACAATACATTTATTAAAAAATGTGATTTCTATGTCTGTGATGTTGAGGTTGGATTGAAGGAGGAACTATATTATAACTTCAAATAAAGATTACATTTCTTTTTGAAAGTAAGCTTAAACATCTCATTGCGTAGATCTGATGAATACATGTACATGTATACATGTATGGTTAGGAACAATAGGTGTGCAATTTGGAGCATGTCCTTGGTGTAACTTTGTGTGATGATAGCTAGGTGAACAAAAAATCCCGTTTCTGACAAAGCTATTAACAATGCAACAGTTGGAGTAAAGCTATCATTTGCAGTATGCCATGAGACACCAGCACTGTGGTAAACCCTCACATTTGTATGCAAATAAAGAATATAATGGCAACTGTGTCCAATCATACTGTAATGCTCCATAATAATGTGCACTGGTAAAGACGGAGACATCACAAACTGATTCAAACTCAGTTTTAATTAATATAGTGAGTTAAATGTGTGGACACAGATATGGTCATGCAAAAGCTTTAGGGTCAACCAGAATTTGATAGCAAAATTTAAGGAAATCGCGTCCCTCATTTAAGGCGACGCGAAATTAAAAACTAACAGGGGTTCGGTACTGCGGTTATTTTGATATTGTACTTCTGAAATAAAATAATGTCACCAAACTATTAGTAAATAGTATAAAGGAATATACTGTATGTGATTTGGTATGTATGCCTGTATATACAATGTACACTGCATCTCATGCCTAATAGCAGGTTAGCATCACATATAAGAGATATAAAATTAGAAATTGAAATATGAGGGTATGGAGTTGGGCAATGCATTGAATATGTGTAGCATGATGTAAGCGTCAGGAAAATATGAGGATATGGCATCGGGCGAAGCTTAGTTTAGGTGGTGGATGGTGGGGCACAGTGCCCCGAGGGTGGGGACATGCTTCCATGGGTAGCGCATGGGTTGAATAAGTGTAGGATCATGTAAGCTGTGGGAAAATATGACGGTATGGGGTTGGGCAATGCTTAGTTTAGAAGAAATAGGGGGGGCTCAGAGCCCCAGGGGTGGGGGCATGCTCCCGGGGTTAGTGGATGGGTTGAATATAAGTGTACAGGATGATCTGAGCTCCCAAACTATATGACGATATGGGGTCGGGCAAAGCTTACTTTAGGAGATATGGGGTGGGGATCGTTGCCCCAGGGATGGGGACCTGCTCCCCGAGGGTAGTGGATGGGTTCAATAAGTGTAGCCAGATGTAAGCATTTGGAATAGATGAGAGTTCGGGGGGTAGTTTAGAAGACATAGGTGAGGCCGAGAAGCTGTGGATAGTCCAAAACTTTAACATTTACTTGGTCCTGGGATCCCAGGGGTGGGGACATGCTCCCCGAGGGTAGTGGATGGGTTCAATATGTGTAGCCCGATGTAAGCATCTGAAATATGAGGGTTCAGCAGTCGGGTAGGCCTTAGGATCAAACTTTAACATTTACTTGGTCCTGAGGAAAAATTTTCAAAGTCCAAAACTTTAACATTTACTTGGTCCTGCAGATAGACAGACAGATAGACAGATAGATAGACAGACGGACATCATTGTGGCACCTATATCGAGCTTTCCGCATCTAAAGCTACGGGCTCGATAAAAATGTAATGAAGCCATACACAGCCAAATGTCCACATGTTGGTACTGTGTGGTAACTGAATGGTAATCGCAAGGAAGGGCCCGGAACGGTACACCTCGGTACAGTACCAGTCAGTACTGACCAGTATCCACACAGTACCACTCAGTAACTGGTCAGTACTGATTGGATACTGTGCAGTACCACACGGAACAGGACTGAACAGTACTGCATGGTAACTGAACAGTAACCAACCGGTTACTGTGCAGTACTGCTCAGTTACCTATTGGAACTAGGCTGTTGCTAACTGACATGTACTGCTCAGTTCAGTTCTGACCTGTGATTATCACACAGGAACTGTTCAGTTACAGCTCAGTATTCACATGTATGCTGGGCCTTTCAGTGCAGTACCGTTCAGTAGTGTATAGCTCAGTACATGTCTGTCAAAAATTGCCTGACCTATGACGTCAGAGTCTGAATACAATATCGTCGCATAACAAAGGCGTTAATTTTTAGCTTTAGTTGGCATTACAATAGGAACATTGCCTAGAAAAATCGCTATAATCCATCACAATCAGATTCTGACATCACGGATCAGAAGATGCTGGACTTTGCTGTTACCAAACAGACATAACATTTGAGTGTTTTGTGGTTGTTCTATTCCAACTTCGACCATTCCCAGAAAAAATAAAGAATTATAAAATGTCAAATATATCCCCTTAAAACAATTTAACATAAAGAAGGTATGGGATATGGGGATCATTTGGTAGATATTTGGAAGGACCTTTAACAGATGATGGCAAGTTCTATTGAAGATATAACGATTGATATAAGACACTTCATAGCATCAGTTTGTAATCGTTACAGAAGGGTCACAAAGTTATACCTCAATATTTCCAATTTATAACATAAACTCTATATTATGTGAAGTGGAAAAGTAATATTTACCTCTTTACAACAACAGTTGCCATCTCTCCCACAGAAAAGTTCTGTTTCTCCATGAAATCATTCAAGTGCTGAAAAATAGGAAAGATATCCGGATCAGTCTTTATTCCATGCCTTCTCATTCCGGACATGCCCAAGACAGAAAAAGGTAACTGTTATCTTTAATAGCTGAAAATTTGATCTTTAACAGAAACTTCAATATTGGCTAGAACAGATAATCTTATCAATTCACATTGGGTAGCTCAGTATGATGAATGTACAAGTTTGAAATTGAGGGATACACAAATCATAATTTTCATGTGCATTTATGTTAGGGTTGTTTCAAAACAAGAGGCCTATGGGCTTCAATATACACCTGTGCACACCTTGGTGGCAATGGAAGAGGGAAGGGGGGCATCAACAAAAGGCAATTTTTCCTGACCACACGACCCATATAATTCCCACAATAAAATATGTTAAACAATATGTAATAGGGGAACAACCAAAAGACCTAATACTAGTAAATACGTGTGTTCTCTTCACCTCCATTGCTCTACAGCATATAAAATTTTCTGGGACAGCCCAGTTAACATTCAAATAACCATGGTACCTTTCTGACAGGTAGATGGGCAAAGCTGCCAGCAGCATGACCTCTAAGGGAAACAAGAACAAAGTCATCTCTGACCAGCAGAATCTCTGATTTTATCACCTGATCCTCCTTCACCTAGTAAAACACAGAGTTTGAAAATAAGTTACAGCACAATATTATATATGTACAGTGAAACCTGTGTATACCGACCATGCTTGGGATCCAGATTATAGTGTCGGTCTTGACAAGGTTCTGGTTTATCAAGGTTCAAAATTTCTGTATTGGGACCATTGATAATATCGGTATTTAGAGGTTGGTCAGTTTACCCAGGTGTCAGTTTGTACAGGTTTCACTGTGCAATCTCTTGAATATTGGGGAATTACCATTCAAAATATTGCATGTAGAGCGAAACTACGATGACAATAATGAAAATGATGTAATAATATCGTTGCATGTTATATATTCTGCTATTTTCAATTTACATGTAACATCAATCGAACGCAGAATTCCTAACTATATTACTAAAACATAATTAACTGTATAAACTATCATCCCAGATAGCACAATGAGATTTGAACAATGTTAATACTACCTTTCACACAACTTTGTTTAATGGTCATTTTGCTCACTGAATTAATTCTGTTTCTGATATCAAAAAAAATTTTCTGTTATTAAGCTAAAACTTACCTCACTTCCACTCTTTGCATTTCTTGTTCTACATGAAATCATACAGTAAGAATTTAAATGACACAGTTATCTCC
>JAVTVY010046511.1:0-20488 GCA_036873755.1 Hanleya hanleyi
CTAGCCTTAAGTAGTAGTGTAAACCCTTTACAGGTCTCATTTTGACGAGTGCGCAGGTGTTTCTGCGCAGATTTGCGGCGGAAGTGCGGCGGGTCGGGGGATTCCCCAGTGGGGGTTTCCCCATGACGATCACGTGATCAAGGCATGTCTAGACTTGTTCTGGGTTGTACAGTTCTGCCATACGGAGGATGGATGTATTCCTCCGCGGTGATGCGGTTTGGCTGTGATGCGGTCGCGGAAGAAAGCTTCCGCGGAGGAAAAGTAGTCCCTAGACTACAAATACGCTGCATGGTCCGATTGGGGCGAGTGAGGCTCTTTTCAGTCATGTCATGGGTGTTTTCACAGAATAAATGCCATACGGAGGATGGGTACTAGTATTTCGCTGACGTCCTAGTAATAAACACAATCTATAGGTGTTGTACCATGTTAATAGGATCAGTCTAGCATCTGTACCACCCTAGGGTCGAGCGTTTATTGTCCCGTGTATCTCCGCAAGAAAACAACAAACAAAATGGCGGCTCCAGGATGGTGTGGGGATGCCCTTTCCATATCACGGCGTCGACAGTAGCGCCATCTGCACACATTGACGCAAGGGAGACAACTCGTGTGGCCTAAGGATATGGAAATAGCCGTGTTGGAGCTAGGGGAGCCACAAATGGTCCAATGGGATCGAGTGAGGTATCAAAGTAAAGCCTAGGTGAAGGGGCATCTGATGGAGTGGGTGTGGGGTTGAAATATCGCCATTCTGCGCATGCGCGGTGGCCGAAGGGTATGGAAATAGCCGTTTTGGAGCTAGCGAAGCCAATAATGGTCCAATGGGATCGAGTGAGGTATCAAAGTGAAGCTTATGTGAAGGGGCATCTGACTGGACTAGCGGATTTGAAATAGCGTCATTCTGCGCATGCGCGGTGGCCCAAGGGTATGGAAATAGCCGTGTTGGGAGCTAGCGAAGCCAATAATGGTGCAATGGGGTCGTATGAGGTATCAAAGTGAAGCCTAGGTGAAGGGGCATCTGACTGGACTAGTGGGTGTGAACTAGCGTCATTCTGCGCATGCGCATAGACGTTTTGGGGATGTAGGGGAGTTACTCATGATCCAATGGGGTCGAGTGAGGTATCAAAGTGAAGCTTAGATGAAGGGGCATCTAATGGGTTGGGTGTGCGGTAGCCATTCTGCGCATGCGCAGATGCAATGCGGAGCTCTCGTCCAATCAGAAGCGAGTATTTCAAATCCGCCACGGAGCTCTCGTCCAATCAGAAGCGAGTATTTTGACCCGGTGCATTATGGGACATATCCAAGATGGCGGCACGTATGTTCAAGATGGCGGCACATCCGGTGTCGAAAACTGGCCATTTTTGTCGGGATGGGGTCACCTAGTGTCGAAAACTGGACCCTGTATGGGTCCCGCTAGACGTGTTGGAGCTAGGGGAGCCACGAATGGTCCAATGGGGTCGAGTGAGGTATCAAAGTGAAGGGGCATCTGACTGGACTAGTGGGTTTGAACTAGCGGCATTCTGCGCATGCGCAGTCTGGCCGTAGTATAGAAATAGACGTGTTGGAGCTAGGGGAGTTACTACTGGGTCGATGGGATCGAGTATCCATGTGAAGCCTAGGTGAGGGAGTTACACTAGGGTGTCGTTTCCATTCTGCTGCGCAGGTCACGTGGTGGGGTTGTGACGTCACTTCCGGGTTTTTCACTAAAAAACTACCTCCAAACATAGAAGAGTTCCCATGTTTTTCCCCTTAGACGTCCGTATGTTCAACCGCCGGCACTTTTCCACTGGCCTGGCCCCAGCGCGAGCGGCGCGCGCGCGTCATCACGCGTCATCCCCGGAAGTGCGCGTCATCCCCGGCAGTGCGAGCGTCATCCCCGGCAGTGCGCGCGCGCGGGTCAAAAGGTCAAAGGTCACCTCCAAGGTCAGACGGTCCAATATGAATAACGACAAGTTCAGCAATGTTCATACAGTTTATTATCCCCAATGTTACATCATACCCAGGCTGGGGGAGTCACCCTGGGTATGTTTAGTATGTTCGCATTCGAAATATCAAACACCGTGTTTTATTATTCAACGCATCGTCACATCAGGCACAAGTGTTTACTGAGCTCAAGTCAACGATCAGCATGTAGACATAGAGAGTATGTACGGCATGTTGTGGTATTCATCAGTGCATGGGTGACGCATTCACCCGATGGGTTGATTGGTCGTCTTGGTCACGAAAAACGTAACATTGGTTACCCTCTTTACCACCCATTGTGTGTTGGGGCGTTGACGATGTGCCCATCTCAAGGCATCCAATTGTTCCACTTGGGCCAGCATCATCTCTAGCGACGCCCGGTGAATGATGGTAAACGGCAGGTCAAACACAAGGTTGTTGGCACTGGGGTAACAATACCGTAACTGGTCCGTCCTTTTGTGACGTAAGATGTACCCGAAAGCGACATTCAATTTGAAGGCCGTAGTTTGATCTTCGAAGATGGCTTCCACGTAGCTGCGTAGACGGGTGAGTTTGGTCAGTGGGAAATTGTAGATATCTTGAATAGGGCGATGACGGTGGAAACAGTACCGTGTCATAGACCAATGGCCCCGATCGTCGTCACTCACTGGATGGTTGTCCTGTAAGAGATCGCCAGGAACATTTATGGGCTCGACCAGAAAATGTTCGATGTTGTCAGGCGAATGACTCGAAACCGTAACGCTTGGGTCCGGCTGGATATCCAGGCTCTTCTGAACTGTGGGTATAGGCGGGCTCTCCGTCATCGCATCACCAGTGGCGTTCGTCTCCCCGGGCTTATCTTCACTGGGCCTGACCTTCCGCGGCTCCTCTATAGTAGAAGGTTGTCGCGCATACCGTGGTGATGGACTATGAATCAAACGTTGGTGCCGTCTTAACTGACTGGGTCGTTTGAAGAGTTGACCACATTCATTACATTGTTCCGTCGCACCCTCGTGGAGTGAGCGTTCATGGCGCAGTAAAATATCCTCCCGATTAAATGACCGTGCGCAGGTTATACAAGTATACCGTGCACCGTTGTGGATGGAGGCCTCGTGGCGTCGCAAATCTTCTGGGCGAATAAACTGCTTCTGGCAAGTAGTACAAGTGAACATCTTGGTGGTTGACAGACTGTCTGATGAAACGGCAAGGTCGCTTCCCTTTTATAGCACGCTAGCTGGTAATCCAAGTCGAGGATCGAGACTGTACTGGTGTACTGGTGTACGACTGAGCCGCATTGCGCAGACGCGAAGTACCCGGATGATAGACACGGACGTCACCGATCCGAAAAGACACGGACTTTACCGAAAATACACGCACTTTAACGAAAAGACACGGACGTACCCGAAAAGACACGAAGGTGAACGCCATTGTGGGAAACCCCCACAGACAGGTCAGTACATGCATTCCTATGATGTTCACGCATAATAAAAAGGATTGACCTGTAATCTGTGTTGTTGTTGTTGCTCCCTTTTTTGGACTAACCCATCAGAATAGTACGTATCACGGACTACACCCGTAGAGCTACATCTGGTCTATAAAACACGTCCCTCTGGATCCTACACCTTCATTTCTACGGTTGCAGAGCCATGGCGGAGATCCAGCCCCATGCGACTCGCATTTTACAGTATGCCACCGTGGTGAATTCATTCACGGGTTACCGAGCAGTGGTCCGGTCCATGTTTGCAGATGGCGACGACAACGAGGGACGACGCCAGATCCTGAACGAGTTCACAGAAGCGGTCCTCCACAGAGTGCACTCGATGGAGAGGCGTGCCATCACTCACCACTACTGGACTATGACAGCCATCCTTGATGCTCGGGCTATGGACCACGAGCGCTCACGCCGGAACCAGCACCGGCTGGTTGGCCTCATACTAGTCTGTGCCCTATTGACCCTGGCGCTGTGGTATTGACACTATAAATACCAGGGTCAGACAGAGTGTGTGTCATTCACCGTTCGACATTGGAGCAAGCATGTCATCCGTCCTACGAGCCATCCTGCCCCTTACACCCCAGGTGGGGTTACACGTCTATGAAGATAAAGTCACCCTGGTGGAAGACTGTGGAGCTATTTGCTGGGCGCCCGCTGAGACCGTATCGAATACGGTGACGCTACAGCGTGACGGCTGGACCAAATTTAAACGGGTGTTGAGCGGTGAGCTCGACGGACACCTCATCCACATAGACAATGCCATCTACGTATACCGTACCTCCCTCTTCCTACGCCTGGGCCGCTACCAAGACCCCACGCGAGGCTTCACCCTAGACCCCCATCTGTGGTCAGCCTTGGAGAAAGTAGTGCCTATTGTGGACCAGCTGTTTACACCGGACGAGCGATCATCAGACCAGTTGGCGTGGGCTCGTGCTATGGAGGACGCGCTGGCTGAACCCCATGAACAACTACATGAACCCGACGACGACGATGCCATTGATTACCCGGCTAGACTCAGTCAGCCCAGTGACATGACCACCTGATCCTTTGATCTCACGGGGTTGTCCCTATAAATACGAGAGACAGTCAAATCTGGTACCATTCACGTACTGACCATGGCGGAGCATATGATACTGGCGTATCTCAGCTTGACCCCCGAGGTTTTCCTGCACGTGTATGCGGATAAGGTCGATATCATGGAGGAGGTGGGAGACATCTGTGATGCGGACCCTACACAACCGTGCCCGGCTCACATTCGTCTGTCCCGGGAGGGCTGGACCAAATTCAAACGGGTGTTGTCTGGTGAACTGGACGGCGATCTCATCCACTTGTGTCACGATGTGTATATCCGACGCGGCCCTTTCTTTGCTCAATTGGCTCGGCTAGATGGGGTACAGTGCATTTTACCCTTCACCCTGATCTATGGTCTGCATTGGAAGATGCCGTGGTAGATGTGGATGAAGTGTTTATCAAGCGGTCATCAGACGAGTTGGACTGGTCATTGACCATGGACACTGTGAAAGCCAATGAAGAAAATCAGAAAGAAAAACTCCGGCCCAAGATATACCCGTTATAAATAAACGATAGAGCCAGGGTCCATCATCATTGTGTCACCATGAAGCGCTGGGAGAAGGTGTTGGATAACTTATACTACAGTCCCGACAGTCCGGCGGCCTATAGTGCATTGTCGGCTCTCTATCGAGCGGCCAAACCCCAGGGGATACAACGTGCCCAAGTCCGAGATTGGTTAAGAAAACAAGACACCTATACCTTACATCGATCTGTCCGTCGCCATTTTCTACGGAACCGGGTCATCGTGGGAGGAATAGATGCCCAGTGGCAAGCGGATTGGTCGATATGAGCGCCTTTGCCAAACACAACGATGGGAATCGATATATCTTGACGTGCATCGATATTCTATCCAAGTATGCGTGGGTGGTACCCATCCGGAGGAAAACGGGGGCAAATCTCATAGCGGCGTTCAAAGACATCTTCAAGACCGGGCGCAAACCTTTGTATTTGCAAACCGACAAAGGCACGGAATTCCTCAACAGACCGTTCAAGCCTTTCTAGCCCAGAAGGTGTTTTTCTTCCATACGTACGAGACCAAAGGCATCCATGTTGGAAAGGTTCTTAAGGACATTTAAAGGTCGCATGTATAAATATTTCACTATAAAGATACAAGGCGGTACATCGATGTTCTCCGAAACGGTGAGGGTTACAAATCGAGCCTATCATCAGTATACAGAGAGCTCTATTCCTGACCCAACGCAATGAAGCCCAAGTCCGGCGTGTCTTGTACCCCAGGCCATCGCAGCGAACGACGAAGAGGAGATGTTCAAGGTCAGCACGAGGACCCTGTACGGATCAGTAAAAGTCAAGGGCAAGTTCGAGAAAAGTTACTTGCCCAACTGGAGCGATGAGCACTTCCTGATTCAACGGCGCCTACCCCGACAGCAGCGAGTCTATGAACTGGAAGATCTTCAAGGGGAACCGTTGCTAGGGACGTTTTACGAGATGGGATTACAGCCTGTCGTAAAAACACAGCAAGACTACTACACGGTGGAGCAGATTTTGAAAACGGAACGTCGACGTGGCAAACTGTTTCATTTCGTGAAATGGCAAGGCTGGCCCAGTTCCTTCAATTCCTGGGTCGCTGCCAGCCAGGTGAAACGACTATAAAGGCAGACACCACTGCCGTCCTCCTTCATTCCACGTCTAACCATGAACACGGTGCATCCGTCTCTGAACACAGCGTCTTCCAAAACGCGCTAAGTGCAAGTGGTCTTTGGTGTACTAGTGCTAACCCTGCTGAGTGTGTTGTACGGAGGTGTGTTTTACGACGTAGCCTATGTCAGCACGTTACTTAACCAACTGAGAACACTAGCCACCAGTGAAACCGGTCTACAGATAGCACCAGTCAACCCCGTATCGAGCCCAGTCACCACCACACCCCGTGTACAAGCCACGTCGAGCTCCACACCAAGCTCCACACCTACACCAAGTACATCCACTACGTCTGAAAACCCACTGGATTTCATCCCTCACAGTGAACAGACAACGACGACCGACGTTGTACCCACCACCATCATCTCCCTGAACGTGAACAGACAACGACAACCGACGAACGTGTGCCCACCACTACCACTCCAGTTCACTCGTGCAGGGGCACAGAGCGGGTTACCACGACGGATACACACCTCAACCATGGACCCTCGGTGGCAGCATCCCTTCACCTGCGTCATCGCAGAGCCGACGGAAGCTCCGGCAAAACGCGCTACCGTCAGGAAGCTCCTCGAACACGCCGACAGCATGATCCACTCCACCCATTGCCCGAGTCGTGTGGTGTTACGGAGAATGGCGGGAAGCGTATGCAGCAATGCCCCACATCACGTTCGTGGAAGGCCTACCCAACCTGGCCGATTTGGAACCCGACACCTTGGTGGTTCTGGATGATCTCATGGCGAAGACGGATGCGCAGGTCACCCAACTCTTTGCCAAAGGCAGCCACCATCGACGGCTCAGCATCATCTACATTGTGCAGAATCTGTTCAGTAAAAACAAAGAACATAGGAACATCAGCTTAAATGCCCACTACCTGGTGGTCTTCAAAAACCCGAGAGATACCACTCAACTGCTGCACCTGGCGAGACAGATATATCCCGGCCGCACACCGTTTGCGTTGGAAGCCTTTAAAGATGCCACAACCCTCAGCACGGGTATATGCTCTTCGACCTCAAGCAAGCCACCCCCGACCACCTTCGACTACGGACCGGCATCTTTCCCGGAGAAACCCACCACGTGTACATGCAAAAATAATGTAAACACACCCACAGTGGCGCCTCCAGCTGGGGTCTGTGTGTTTGATGATGGGGAATAATACAAAGAATGAATACCACAGCAGGGTTGACTTTGTCTGTGAGGTGGATAAAAAGGGCAGAGTTGTGGGTTCTAGCATTAGTTGTACAGGATGTCTGCGCGAGTACGGAAGCACGCTCCCACGCTCCGTGTATTGAAGACGGCCCCACCCGAGTTAGTCCGAACCATTGTACGCGGTGCGGACCCTGACCTTGTAAGCTGTCTGTGCGAGATCGGGTACAACCTGTTAAAAGGCAACGTACCACTCACTCCGGCTCAGATGACCAAGTTGGCCAAGCATAAGACAGGTCTCCGAACCCTAGTCCACAAGCGGGTCCCTCAAACACAAAAGAAAAAGGTGTTACAGAAAGGCGGCTTTCTCGGGGCTATCTTAGCACCGTTGGCCGCTTCCGTGTTGGGTCCAGTATTGGGTGGACTCTTCGGCCGACAATGAACCACACGAAAAAAATGGTCCTCGTCGAACCACGGTTCCTGCAAAACCTCCAATCACCCTACCCTGCCCCACCTACGGTGAAGACCATAAACAGCCTCGATGGAGAGATGCAACAGATCTTAGAGAGACCGGGGTTAAGCGACAGTGAGAAGGTACAACGGTACAATGAGACGCTTCAACGGTACATGACGTTCATGGACCAATACAAAACCCTGTCTACCCCAGCAACAGCACCACCACCACCACCACCACCACGTGACAGACCGCTGACCTCAGCACCGCCCCAACAGCCGGGTGAGGTAGCCCCCACAGCCCCACAGTGGGTGGAAGACGAAGTGCTGAAGAGTGTACCTGCCTCGTTCAAGAAACAAGCTGGCCTGGTATTACAACGGATGAAACAGAATCCTAACATGATTTGGAATGATAAAGGCGAACTCCTGGTACAGAATCAGGTGGTCCCCGGCACCCACATGACGGATTTAGTGAATGATCTGATGCGTCAACGCAGATCGCACACCGATCCTCGAGGATGGAAGGTCTTCGCTCAAGGCTTGAAAGACATGCATGTACCACAGGAATTGGTGGGGAACCCCCACCGCTGGGCCTTTATGCAGCAAACCCAGCAATCACCGAGTGGCCCACTACCTTCTTGGGAAGTCGAATGGGAACCGGAGTCACCCCTCAAAACACCACCACAACGGGCACTTTCTTTTCGCGCCTATAAAAAAACACCCTTGATCAAGACACCCCACATCTCCAGAGCCGTGACACGTAGCAAGTCACCGCGACGAACACGACGCCGCACACAACCGCCCAAGGCGTGGAAGACCTATTAAAACCAACAGCAGCAGCAGGACAGCTCAGTCGCCATGTCTTACCTGACCCTACCCAGTAACAGTTCGCTGGATGTGTTTCCTGACAACACCGTGGCCAAGTACGTCACCCAGTTACCGCAACCGTTACATTTACCTGGACGCTGGGAATGTGCCCTCGGGGAGATTCAATACCCTTACTCGTGGTACAACGTGCGAGCCAATGAAGTGTGGTACGAGGTGACCTACGAAGGCAAAAACACCCGGCTCACCCTGCCCGAAGGCCAATACGATACCCCCAAAGAGTTCATGGGTGGGCTGTCAAGACTGATGCATGATAAGGCGCTACGGGGGTGACGGATAGTGCAACACGCCTGATAGCCTTGCGCTTCAAGAGAAACGTGTTCTTCGATGTCAACGTACACAACGACAAGGCACAGCTTACCGTCACCGATACCGTGAATGTGAAACTCAGTCCTACACTACAGCAAATGCGGGGTTTCGATCTACAGACGTTCGCTGGTCCCAACCAACACCATGGCGAGATGCCGATGGATATGAAGTCGGGTATGTACGGACTCTACGTCTACTCGGACGTGGTGGACAACCACATCGTGGGCGATATCAACACACCTCTGTTACGGGTGGTCCCCATTAAAAAGACGTATGGCGATCAAGTCACCCACAGTTTCACCCATATCATGTACTTGCCCGTACGACATACCGATATCAACACGATCACGGTGGATATAAGAGATGACACGGGACGAGCGGTGGCATTCGAACGAGGAAAAGTGGTGCTGACACTTCATTTTCGACAAGCACGTGCTCCCCACTTTGCATAATGAAAGTACCTTACGAGTGCGATGCACGCAGCTATACCGACTATTATGCCCAACAGGCCGGGGGTGGCTTTCCGGTCTTTAGCGGCGCACGCATGCAACGAGGACATGGTCTGGGGAACATACTCGGCAGCATTGTGAAAACGTTCCTGCCCTTGGTGACGCGTGGGGTGAAAGCAATCGGCAAACAAGCGGTACGCAGTGGACTGCAAGTGGCCGGTGATGTCTTGGGGGTACGGCACCCCGACAAGCCTTGAAACGACGGGCCAAAGAAGCGGGAGGCGTCTTGGTGGCCAAAGCACAACGCACCGTAGGGAATAAAAGAGCTGCCCCACCGAGATCACGCACCAGTCGACGACCGACCCAGCGACGACGCACACCCAAGAAGACAAAGGATATCTTTTCTTAAAACATGGCCTTAATCCACGCCGAGTCCTGCCCCTCCACCAACAGTGAATTTGATTTGTGGACCGTGCCACCCACACAAACCAGTGCCGAACAAGGATTATGGGTGGAGCATCTCCCGCTCTCCAGCATCAACGAAACCGGGCCCATCGAGTTCACCATCAGTAATGCGGATACGGCCTATGTGGATTTAGCCCATACCTACTTGTATGTGAAAGCCAAGGTGGTCAATGGAGCTGGCACCAGACTCGCTGACCAAGCAACGGTGGCCCCGACGAATCTCTGGCTGCACTCGATGTTTCAGCAGGTGGATATTTTTCTCAGCGACAAACTCATCAGTGACTCCACCAACACGTACCCCTATCGAGCCTACATCGAGACACTGTTGTCGTATGGCCGAGAGGCTAAAAATCTCAGCTGACAACCGCTTTATTCTACAGGGACACGGCCGAGCACATGGACACGGCGGACAATGGGGGATATAACAAACGGAAGGCTTTCACTGCGAACAGTGCCTCGGCGGATATGATGGGTCGACTGCATGCAGACATGTTCATGCAAGACCGGTACCTCTTGAACAAGATCCCCATCAAAATCCGACTGATACGGGCGCCTCCGACCTTCGCCTTGATGGCCACTAACGTAGAGGGGCATGTAGCGGACTATAAGATTGTCATCCAAGACGCAGTCCTGTATGTCCGAAAAGTGAAACCGAATCCAGCCGTTCAATTGGGACACATGAAAGCCTCGGAAACAAAACCAGCCCAGTACCCTATCCGACGTGTACAAACCAAAGTGTTCTCTGTGCCTGCTGGAAATATGGGCGCCAACAAAGAAAACCTGTTCCTGGGGGAACTACCCAAGTGATTGATCCTGGCCTGTGTAGAAAATACCAGTTTCAGCGGAGCCTACCCAGAGAATCCGTTTGACTTTAAACATTTCGGCATCAATTTTGTGGCCCTGCATGTGGATGGACAACAGGTGCCAGCCACGGCCTTAACCCTGAACTTTGGGCGGAGGAATTTCATTCGAGCCTACCAGAGCCTGTTTACAGCCACCGGTCAAATCAACCAGGACGAAGGGAATATGATCAGTCGGGAGGACTACGCGAACGGATACACGTTGTTCTGTTTCGATCTGGCCCCCACCTTAGAGAACGACCATCAGCTGGCTCTAGCCAAGCAAGGCAACTTACGGTTGGAAATCCACTTTGCACATGCCCTGCCGACCACCGTCAATGTGATCTGCTACGCCGAGTTTGACAACATCATTCAAGTGGACAAGGCGCGCAACGTCCTGTGTGACTTCTCCACCTAACATGGATACAGACCAGATAACCACCGTGCTGGAGAATGACCCAGAGACACGTAGGGTCTTTCAAGGGGTGTTCGCTCGAGATGTGTTTCCATTAGACCGTATGTATCCGGCTGCTTACGTTCTCAACACGGACCCGATGGATCGACCCGGTGAACACTGGGTGGCCGTGTACTTGACAGAAGAGCAGGGGGAATACTTTGACCCGTACGGTCTGCCTCCCCTCCATCCCGATTTAACAGACTTCATGGATCAAGGCACAGAGACGTGGTGTTGGAACAGTCAAACGTTGCAAAGCCTGACCAGTGGCGTGTGCGGACAATATTGCTTGTTTTACCTGTACCATCGATGCTGGGGAAGACCCTTATCTACCATCGTACAGATGTTTGACGAGTACCCCAAGGCCGAGGACCGCGATGTACTCGTATATGACTGGGCTGCCCATCATTTCAATGTACAAGCCCCGTTCTGGGCTTAAGTTCTTTCAATGTACACAAGCCCGCTGTTCTGGGCTTAAGTTTACAAGCCCCCCTGTTCTGGGCTTCAGTTCTTTCAATGTACAAGCCCCCTGTTCTGGGCTTCAGTTCTTTCAATGTACAAGCCCCTTGTTCTGGGCTTCAGTTTTCACGTGGTTGTTCTCACGTTGTTGTTCACTGAATAAAAAAATGAGATCTCACCAAAAAACCCTGTCTTGTGTGTTTTATTCATAATGCATAAATGCCCAATGTGGAGATTCAGTCAAACTGAAATCAGTGGTGTAGGATGGAGTCAAAATGTAACCCATCAAGTTTAGAAGGCAAGAGCACTATAGTAAAAAATAGAGAACCAATGAAATCAGCCTACAGACCAAGTACGTGTCTTTGGTCTAGGTTTGGAGCGGGCATTTCATTGAGGTACGTGTATACGGTGAGTGAAGAGACTCGTCCAACACGTATCGATTATGACTATAAGTTCTATGAGCATAATGCATGAAAGTGGCTTTGAACACCGTATTAGCCAATCAGTGACCTAGAATGGAGCCAAAGCTAACCCATCCATGTCCAGAAAAACATTACCCGGGTGTACAAGAACCCTGATGTAGGCGCGGACGTCAGCGAAAGCACACCGTGAATACCCCAATTCGATGGGCTGATTGTTCGATCGCTGATTGGTTCTTTTTCTCGACCGCTGATTGGCTCTTTTTTCTCGACCGCTGATTGGTCCACATGGAACTGCCCATCTTTCCCAGGTTCATGTAGAATCCCCTTTTTGTGCTCAAGCTCTGACTATAGCGATGCCGCAACATTGTCCCATTGGACATTGGACCGTCTGACCTGGAGGTCACCCTTTGACCTTTTGACCCGCGTCCGCGCGCGCGCGCGCGCACACTACCGGGAATGACGCGCACTTCCGGAGAACGCGCGCGCACGCTGCGGCCGGGGCGCTGGGGCGGGAAAACACCCCGGCGGTTGAACATTGCAACTCTTGTATGTTTGGAGGTAGTGTTTAGTGAAAACCCGGAAGTGACGTTACAACCCACGTCACCTGCGTATATACTCCTGTAAAATAGAGCCGATTTTATTTCTTTGGAAGGGACAAGGTGAATTGCGCTTTTTATACTACTAAACTGTGATGTAGATTACATCTTACATAGGCCTTAAGGCCGTGATATGCCTATGAAGTATTCTGGGGCATGGTCAATACTTTCCAATTTTCCCTTCGTCTACTACTCGCCGATTTTTTTGATTTTTTTATTATTTATTTATTTATTTATTTACTTATTTATTTATTTCCTCGAGAGCTTTAAAATAAGACCTCACTCTACCCCATCGGGCCACTAGTGCTCCAACATGTCCAACCCGTATGGATTGATACATACCAATATCCCAGTATATGAGTGTATATGGGTCTATATGGATCTATATGGATCTATATACAAGCCTACGCGGTACTTTCAAATTTTTTTCCATCGTATTCTACATGATCAACCTCATAGCTCATAATAAAAGCCATAAAAAAAAACCCGATCACCCCTATATCCATTCAGGCTAAATATAGCGGACATGATCTTCGAATTGGTCTAGTCCGAGTTGTCTCCCTTGCACCAAAGCGAATAGATGGCGCTGTGGTTTGAACGACTTTATTATCCGGGGAAATTTTGGTGTTCAGTAGCCATTTTGTGTTTTCTGAGCGGGAGAACATTCTCTGTTGCAGTGTATAACGGAACTTTGTTCCATTTCGGTATCCGCTGAGATGAATAATGTGATCTGCATCATGCATCGCCTGCATGTCACACGTAGACTGAAATCGAGGGAGTGTGCTGTGTTCCAGCGGACGCATCAATTTGTGTGATATCCGCCAGGAAACGTGAAAATTGATATTCTTTCACAGATTTCGAAGTGTATAGGCCTACAGTTCTGGTGAGAATGAACGCAGCCTTTATGATCAGCGATTGAACGATAATGTAGGCCACCGAACAGGTTTTGTGGAATCAACATTGTGTAACGACTGGAGGGATTTTATCGGACATGTGCAGTACGGAACGCTTATCGTGGCAGTCCGTATAATTTGTCAATTTCGAACAGGTTTTGTGGAATCAACATTGTGTAACGACTGGAGGGATTTTATCGGACATGTGCAGTACGGAACGCTTATCGTGGCAGTCCGTATAATTTGTCAATTTTTGTGTTTGGCACGACAACAGTGAAAGCTGATGGAAGTGAAATTCTACTCCACGGGGAACGGTAACGAATGAATGGAATATCTTACCAAACTCTCAGGTAGGATGTGGGTTTCAGGAGTTCACCGGGTGTGACAATTTCTTTATAATGATTTGTGATAAAAGCGGGTAAAACCTAACGTCAAAATCTCCTTGAAGGTCACGGAGATGTCGATTTATTGCTGATCAGCTGATTTCCAGGACAGACAGACATTATTTCGGCTCTTTTCTCTTCGAAATTCTTGTAATTTGCTCAATACAAATAAATATTTAAATTGACTCTGAGTTTTCTGTTGGCATTATTTCAGACTGGAGGATGTTCACAATGAGTTGGTGCAGGGTAGTTCCGGGGTTCAGGTGCGACTAAGGGGGTGATTCTATCATCTAATCGAGGTTCATCGTGTACCAAATTCATGATACTGTCGAGGCGTTGTACTTGATTATCATGATTTGTGAACAAATCTGATGTGTTGTCAATATCCATGAGTTGCGCCAAGGGTAAATCCATGACTGAGCACTCAGAGATTAATTGTGAATAATTAAAAAATGTGGTATTTATAGTGTAAGACACGCGCGCATGCGCAGCGAAAACACACTGGTTGTATCGTGTGCTACGCTGCTGAAGAAAAAATATATGTGTGTTTGTTTAACAATTATAAACAGCTTTTCATTTTACAATCAATGTCAGGACACCTGTAAATTTTATTACAAGTTAAACTCAGGTCATTCATTAGTGTTATATTTAAAATTTAACAACTAACACTAGAATAGAGGATTATTTTATTAATTTTAGGCATTTTAAAAATCATAAAGTTAGTGTACGGTAGTGTAAAACCCAGGTACATTGGAAAATAATTTAATTTTCCTGGCTAAAAAAAAAATACGTGTACACTATGGATTAGTGTTATCATAATTCCGAGAAAATTGTAACGGATTTATGGAAAAAAATATGAAATTTTTATGCTTGAACAATGATAACAAAGCACACTTGGCGGCCATGTTGTACTCACTGACACTTGGTGGCCATCTTATCCCACCTCCCACAGCTTGCACTCAGTGACACTGGGGGCCATCTTTTCCCACCTCCCACATCATGACACTCGCGGCCATCTTTTCCCACCTCCCACATCATGACACTGGGGGCCATCTTTTCCCACCTCCCACAGACCACTAAAAGTATAAATACGTGTATATTGTAACAGTTATTCACCCATACAATCATGAATTCAACAAGACGTGAGCTGTTTACACAGCATCCCGTTAGGGACCCGAGAAATGCCGCTACACAACACCCAGAGCTGGTTAGCGTTCTGGAAAATGATGGAATGAGGGTAACCACCAGTTTTTCAAAAGGGAATTGGAAGACGAAGAAAATGCCCAATTGGAAAGACTAAGGGATGAATATGACGCAGAAATAGGCACGATGGAAACCCTACAAGAACCTGATAATGACTCAACTGATGAGGAACTACAAGATGAACTGCCATGGTTAAATAGTAGACGTGGACCCACGACAACGCCTGGTGAAATTCCAATGATTTCAACTACCGCCGAAACTCCACCACAACAATGCTGTGGGTGTAAAGCCCAGGTAACCCACCTGAACAACTTGATTAATGAACTGAAAGAAGACGCGATTAAAATGGGCGAGGAGCTTGACAGACAATACGAACAACTGGATAAAGAGCACAAAATATCACGCTGTAGCATATGTACAGATGACCAAAGCCAGTTTGCTGTTTTACCATGCGGTCATTTATGTCTATGTGCAGGTTGTTGGGTGACACTCACGTGTGTAGGAGACATGTGTCATTGCACTGAGGCCGGCGAGAACCATCTCAAAATAAAATGTCCAATTTGTCGGAAACATGTAGCAGGAATAAAGAAAATATACCGTGCGTAAGTGTGGTGGTGAAGTAACACTAACGGCCCTTTTCAGGGCCAACCATCTTTCCCGGAAGAGGAATTTCTAACTTTGCACAAAAATTAACATCAGACCCCATCATTGTTATGCCCCAAGAAAAAAAATTCAATTTTTTCAATTTTTTAACAATTAAATATTGAAAAAACGGAAAAAGGGGAATTAGAAGGGGGGGACAAGGGGGAGGGGGGAGGGGGGGAGGGAGGCAGGAAAGACAAAAAATTTTTTTTATTTTAAAAACAAGGAAAAAAAGATTCATGGAGCCAAAAAAAATCTTTTTCATTTTCTATGTTTTTTTAACAATTAAAAATTGAAATTAGTGAAATTAGCGAAAAAAAAGGGTGTAATTATCACCCTATAGCAAAAAAAAATTATTTTTAAAATGGGCCAATGGGGTCGAGTGAGGTATCAAATTGAAGGTGAGGAGAAGGGCTATCTAATGGACTGGGTATGAGATTGAAATATCGGCATTCTGCGCATGCGCGGCCCCCCAAAGGTATGAAAATAGACGTTTTGGCATCTAGGGAAGCCCCTAATGGGTCAATGGGGTCGAGTGAGGTATCAAATTGAAGCTTAGGTGAAGGGGCATCTGATGCACTGGGTATGGGATTGAAAATATTGAAATTAGTGAAATTAGCGAAAAAAAAAGGGTGTAAATTATCACCCTATAGCAAAAAAAAATTGTTTTAAAAATGGACCAATGGGGTCGAGTGAGGTATCAAATTGAAGGTGAGGAGAAGGGCTATCTGATGCACTGGGTATGGGATTGAAATATCGGCATTCTGCGCATGCGCGGCAGTGAAGGGTGTAAATTATCACCCTATAGCAAAAAAATGTTTTAAAAATGAGCCAATGGGTCGAGTGAGGAATCAAATTGAAGGTAAGGAGAAGGGCTATCTGATGCACTGGGTGGAAGATTGAATTAGGGTGATTGTGCGCATGCGCGACGGCCTAAAGGTATGAAAATACACGTATTGGAACTATAATGGTCACGGTGGAAACAATGGCGTATGGTAGCCCAGTGACGTTGATAAATGGCCCTGACACGCTCATCTTCAGGCAAGACTTCAACCGGAAGTGCGGCTGCATCCAAGGGAAAATATTCTCCACGTCTCATGCTTTTCGTCTCATACAAGCGGATAGGCAGGCAGGTAGGAGGGCTGGCGGGCTGGCTGGCTGGCTGATCAAGTCAGGTCAGGTAAGTCAGATTGAATACACCCCTTTCCCTAAAAATAGACTCCTTTTATACATTTTACTACTGGCGGCCATCTTTTCCCACCTCCCACATGGCGGCCATCTTTTCACCTCCCACATGGCGGCCATCTTTTCCCACCTCCCACCTGTGACTTCATCTTTTCCCACCTCCCACATGGCGGCCATCTTTTCCCACCTCCCACATGGCGGCCATCTTTTCCCACCTCCCACATCTTGGCGGCCATCTTTTCCCACCTCCCACATCATGACACTCGCGGCCATCTTTTCCCACCTCCCACATGGCGGCCATCTTGTACCCACCTCCCACATCTTGGCGGCCATCTTTTCCCACCTCCCACATCTTGGCGGCCATCTTTTCCCACCTCCCACATGGCTCATCTTTTTCCCTCCCACATCTTGGCGGCCATCTTGTACCCACCTCCCACATGGCGGCCATCTTGTACCCACCTCCCACATGGCGGCCATCTTGTACCCACCTCCCACACATCACACATGCGCACACCGCCCCAATACCGCCCCAAAACCTACACTTATGACGTCACACCAGGTTCTGCGCATGCGCAGTGGGGAGCATTCGACTCAATTTACGCTATATATACTACTCTCCTTGCTGGGCCTAGAAAATGAACCAGAGCCCTTCAGAAACGAAAAATGTTTTGAGAAAGGTATTACGCCACTTTTTGTAAAAACTCTGGGGTTGAGTATATATGGATATTGAAAAAGTCAAAATGTGATACGACAGACATGCATCCACCTGGGATTTTTCGTCTCTGTAAACTAAGATCCCTCCTCAGGGCCCTATTGACCGTCTTAGTTCAGTAATAGTATCGGTGTTCACCATTCACCAAACGCTATATAGACGATCTTCTCGCTGTGGATAATCGCTATATAAATGACGCAGTGAAGGATATATATCCACCTTCACTGGATTTGAAGGAAACTACAGATAGCCCTACAGGCACATCATATTTAGACCTATATCGCTATAAAAATAAAGCGAGCCTTCTCTCTCGTCGACTGTATGACAAAAAAGATGATTACAATTTCGACATCGTAAACTATCCCTTTCTGGACAGTAATATTCCAGTGGGACCTGCATATGGCGTATACATATCACGCCTAGTAGCATTTGCTAGATCCTGTGTTAAATGTGGCGATTTTATTCAACGTTACAAAACATTGTTGCAGAAACTTATAAAACAGGGCTACACCACCAAGCGCCTCCACTCAAAGTTTCTCAAATTTGGCGATACATATCGCATGCTGATAGCAAAATACGAGCGTAGCGTGCAAGATCTATGGCGTTACGTTTCGTAACTTGTGTATAATTCCGCTTAACCCGGGGCTAGGGGCCGTATGAACCCATGTATTTCATGGTACTCATATGAACAGTCACAATCAAAGCGTGACTGAGATACATCATTCTTTAGATGACGACTTTACAACGAATATTACGGATTAAGAATACTGATCAGCGATACGGATTTGATATTTTTGGAACATCATGATGTCTTGCCGGCATCATTGAAAACTGTTCACCGCTTCTCTCTTGCAGGAAACAAGCCTATGTTTATGTATACTATGATTGTCTTTTTGAATTCGGTGCTAATACTGTTATATGGAATATGGAATAGGTCTTTGGATTATGGACACGAATATTCTTTAATGGACGACAGCTGAATTATGAGTGACGGACCAGACGCTTGTAATTCAAGAAAACTGATCGCTGAAAAAATATTCTTTATCTGTATTAAATACAAGGAAGTGATATTATTCATGGGATGTTTCTTTGTTTATGGGGTTGCTGAGATTTCTGATTAATAACATCTATGTGCAACTTGGCAAACAAATACATCAACAGCACATACGTATTTCAGAGGAAACTAATTGTGAACCCTATATTTGAATGACCTATATCTTTTATGTTACAAATACGACTTAAGGCAGAAGCTTTCATAAACTGATCATTTCAAAGCCCATTCCTTCTCATTCGCTAAACTCTAAAAAGACGATCTTCTCCCTGTGGATAATCGCTGTATAAATGACGCCCTGAAGGATACATAACCACTTGACTTTACGACGTGTGAGATGATTACAATTTCTACATCTTAATCTATCCCTTTCTGGGGCCTTATTCACGAAGCGCTCTGAAGGTCTAAGAGACACGTCAGCAGCACGTAGAGTCATTTTGCGAAAGGAAAGGTATTCACCAACGGCTACTAACATGAGAGAAAACGTAACATCCTCTTAAGTCGTATCTTATCTTACGGGAGCTCTAGACCTCCCTAAAACCCCTCTTAGCGGTAAGAGGTGATGGCAATACTGGGTACACGGGGTTCGACATGGCATTTCTGCTACTGCAAGGATTGTTGAACGGCCGAAATTTTTGTCGTGAAAGAGTCTATAGGGATAGAACCAACTGTTTAGATTCGGAATTAATCAAGCGGTATAGAATTCCACGAAATTTGATCATGAACGTCATAGATCTGATTAATGGTGAAATAACACGCCCCACAAGAACGACCCAGGCAATACCAGGCAATTTTCAACACGGGAATGCTGACGTTTATGGTATCAGTCAACCTTCTGTGTCGCGAATAGTCGAAAGTGTGTCTAGTGTCTTATGCAGGCATGTTACCGATATCATTCGATTTCCATGAGTTTCCATGAGTATGCTGCTATACCCAACGTGTTAGGTTATGTAGACGGACCATTGATTTCGATTAAATGTCCATATAACGACGAAGGTGTCTTCGTTTGCAGGAAATTTTTCCATACCCTCAGTGTCATGGTTGTTTGTGGCCATAATAAGAAGTTCATGACTGTTGTAGCAAGGTAACCGGGCTCTTCCCTTGATACATTTAAGATAAGATAAGATAAGATAAGATAAGATAAGCTTTATTTAGAGTCGGGTTTACAAACATATAACATTAGCCCATGGAGGCTATTCATGCCGACTGTTTTAAAACAAAGAATTCTCATAACTAAAGAAACATATTAAAATAATTTACAAATACAAAATAATATTAAGATATTGATCATACACTAAATTGGCACTATCAGTGGTGTGACACAGACTAGAGTTTGTCCTTGTAAAAATTCAATATTTTAAACTGAAGCACTATAACAAGAGGAACAACTACAATGTGTCCCGCTCCATAAACGTAACTGATTTTTAAACTCTCCATACCTCGTGCTTGCACGAGTGTGGTTTGGTAAACTATTCCAAACCTTAGTTGCGGAATAGCGAAACGACTTTTTACCGTAGCTCTCTGTGCGCACACATGGTATTTCTAAAAGATTTTCATATCGCATTTGGTAAGGAGAGGTCTTAATTTTAACAAGATTTCGTAACATTTCTGGTGATGTATCGTTCAATATCTTGAACACCTCTAGAGCCATACATCGCTGCCTACTCTCTGATAGCCTTACGCTATTAGCTTTTTTTTTAAAAGACTTTCATAGTTGTTCACAAAATCATTGAATACAAATCTTAAGGCTCTTTCCTGAACTTTTTCTACTTTCCGAGTATTGGCCTTACT